>VYZQ01022741.1:46782-58068 GCA_013400655.1 Mystacornis crossleyi | reverse complement strand
ATTAATAATCAATTCAACATAATACTTAATATTAATATTAATTCTTGATATAACTTTATCTCGGTGGCAACCGGGTTCTCGCGCTGTGCCGCCGTGCTCTCACAGCCAGGAGCCTGCCCCAGCCCACGGAAGGGTGTGGGAGCCGGGCAGAGCCAGGGCCGCAGCCCCGGCGGTGCCTTTGAGGGGTTCCCCTGCCCGGCAGATACGAGATACTGACTTAAAACGTCAAATCAGGCAGTCTGTTCTGAAAGGAAAATTACCGCAGCAATCACAGCCCTTGATTTCCTCGGCGCTCACGGGGCACCGGCGAAATGATGAAAATCGTTCGGCCACCCAGAGCCTGAGTGTTGGAGCGCCAGGTCAAGGAAAGCTCCGGCAATTAGCCTGCTGCGCTAATGACGCGCCTGTTTGATATAGGAGCTCAATAGCACCCTGATTGCCTACAATGCGATTATGCACATTTTGGGCTGCTTAAAAAAAAATTAAACAAAAAAAAAAAATTTGATGCCTTGGGAAAATAGAATCTCATTTCTCTGGCATTTCTGAAAGATCTTTGTTTCCTGAGAAGCCAAAGGCAGGTTTCAGCTGCTTGGGTTTCCACAAGTGTGTTATTAGATTCACTTCCTGACCTAGCTTTAATAAGGAGAAGATGTCATTGTTGGGAAAGATATTAAAATACAGTAGCATGGAAACCCTGTCCCATCTCAAAGCTGTCATAATTCAAGGGGTCTGTTTCTCTTCATGCATCATTAAAAAGAAAAAATGAAGGAGGTGAAAGAAGACTGCTCGAGGCTGGGTATCCTGAACAATCCAGTTACTGAATACAAAAGTTAAATTCTAGTAATCAGAAAACATTCTCTTTCCTCTCCCCCCCCCCCTTTTTTTTTTAAGTCAAATTTTGAGCTGACCTGCCATTTCTGAAAAGTTCAAACCCATTTTCTTTTCATTTTTGTCTTCCTTCTGGTTGGGCATAAAATGGGTGGTGTTGAGTAAGGCAGGAGCAGGATTAGACTGAAGATGTCTGGATGTTCAACACCCCAAGGAAAATCTCTGCAGGGTCACCAATCTGCCATGCTGGAGAGTGGGATTTACCACCTATTGAAACAAAAATAAACAGGGAAAAAACCATTTATTCCCATGGACACACAGCCAAAACACACCAAAGAAAATAATTGTTACTGTGAGGATGTGCCCAGAAGACACCCAAATAGTCATGGCCAGAAGTTTGTTGGTGACAAGTTGAATTAATGTCCCAGGTAAAGCAGCCCAAAAATCTGAGCACGAAGAGCCTGAGATACCCTCCACTTCTGCAGGATGTGGGGACCAAAAAAGCAACAACACAGCCGAGGCTGGAGCAGCACATATGTGAGGTGAAAAAGAAGGTGGAAAAAGAATATCCCAGACCTAATGCAATATTCGGGTTGGGAGGGGATCTGGTTTCTTTTAATGCAGAGGTGTTTGGATATTCCAGCCTGTGGGGCCATCACTCCCCATGAGGCAGAGCTTGGAGAGTTTGGGACAAGTCAAATGCGTGGCCTGCACCCAGTGCCCGCTCTAGGAACAGCTCAGGGGCCTCCAGCTTGGGGCATTCCAGCTTTTTTTCCCTGGAATTCTGTCCCTGACAGTCTAATCTCAGGCAGGACTATTTACTGACATTAAAAAAAAAAAAAAAAAAAAAAAAAAAGGCAAATCCCCTCTTTGGGAAGAGGAAAGGGAAATCTCGAGGTGATTAATGCCGTGGGTCTGGGGACAGGGGCTGCTTGTGTGTCCCGAATGCTCCAGCGGGATTTCAAGTGGTCCTTTTTGGGTTCCCAAGGAGAGGAACCGGAGCTTGGGAAAGCTCCTGACTGTCCTCATCATATTCAGGATTTGTCTTTGTATTCTGATGAAGGGATAGACTCTGTCCTTAGACCTGCGACTGGTCCCTTGACACCAGCCCTGGAGATTTTTTTTAATTAGGCAAGCCTGAAATGACTTGAATTTGCACCCAGTGCTGACAGCATAGCCTTGGTTTAAAAGGGACTTTAACCTAAAAGGAAGTGGAAATCTTATATTAATTTTCTTCTGCTCCTTGAAAGTTTTTTTCATCCAAAACCCTTTCTTCCCTTCCATTTCCCCCTTCATTTCTGCTGCTCCTGGGGATTATTGAGAGAGTTTGTGAGAAAGAAAGAGGGCGAAGAAAACGTTTTAAAAACATTTTTCAGTGGCGTTCAGAGCTGATGCTCAGAGATGTTCGAGTGATATTTGTACACTGCCCCCCCCCGCTCCCTTTTCCAGATGTGGCACTGGCTGCTGCCCACCTCTGTCCTCCCTGGGCTGCTGTGCCAGCTCCAAAGCCGTGGGATCAGAGTTTGTGCCTCTGTCTGGATAAAACCAATCCCTCATCTCCGCTCCAGCCCAGCTCCACCCACCCCAGGCAAGGTCCCACCACTCCATGGGCAACAGATCCCAAAAGGCTTCCCAAACCATCCCCGTACAGAGGGAGCACCAAAACAGAGGCAAAAGGAGAATGAGTCAAACCTCAAAATGAACTTTAGCAAGAAGAATGAGCCGGAAAAGATAATCAAAACCACCCCAAGTCCTTGGCATTGTTGATCTTCTCTGTGGCGAGGTGCAGAAATGACCAGAAACTGCTTTTCTCTATTTTTCGTAAGACTTTGTACTAAAACATGGTTACTCTTAATCTTAAGAAGAAGAGTCTGCTGCTCTCTAATTTTACAACCACAACATTCCAATTTTTTTTTCCCCCATTTTTTAACACTGCAGGGGGAGAAGAAAACAAAGATAAAGATGTGGAAATGCAATTAACACACACTTGCATCAGTTCTCTGTTCTCACTACCGGAAAGAGCTTTAAATATTTACTGAATTTAACATATTGCACTTTCCTAATCTATTCATACAAATGGACAATATAAATATATATATATATGTGATTTTACTATTCCAGTTTCCCTCCTTTAAACCTGCAGTCCATCATTAGTGAGTTACAGAAGGATAAATTGAACTTCAGACTGGCAAAATTGAACTGCAAAGTCTCAGCTGCAATTTGTCTAAAGCAACATGTTTTATAATTATTTTGTCCTTCCCTACTAATGACTTTCTGACTCTTTCCATCCCCTGGGTACCCGAGGGACATTCAGCATTATCTGTGCACATCAATAATTTTTATGGGCCATGTGTTTTCACTTTGTAGCAGACTTTTTTCATTGCTTAAAAGTAGCAAATAAAGCTCTAATAAAAATTGATGCTCGTGTCCCTTCAACACCAGGTATAGGTTTTCCAGCCAGCAATAGGATTTCGTGTTGCAATCCAGATTGCTGCTGTTCCTGGTTCCCCACACAGCCAGGAAAATAAAATCAGGCTGTTGAGGCTTTGGAAGGGAAAAGCAAATCAACCAACAAATATTTGGACAAGAGTAATTTGGGGGAATATTAGATAAACTTTCTTTCCTTACTTTAGTACAGGAAAATTATCTCTACTTCCAGTCTTTTAATATCCCTAATATTATTTCTGCATCTTCTGGCTCTCTGGTTTTTGCTGACTCATCTGCCATTTGAGACTTTTCCTATGCCTCTAACTCATACATCCTTCATTTGCTTGGAATCTCTTTTGGAGCCCTCAACTCGCCCTGTGGGATTCATTTAGATTTTTTAAAAACACTCACGCTCACATGAAACCTCTTAGTCAATATTTAATTTAGACTCTCCGATGCAAAGACCCTCAAACCATTCTGATTTCCAGAGGAAGAGGGAAATATGGACATGGAAAAATTTTACTGCTGCAAGAAGCCAGAAGCCTCTTCCCTGCAGGAAGAGATGCAGGGCAACACATCCCTGGACTCCTCCAGCTTTCATTGTCACTCTTATCAATCCCAAAATCTGCCAAATCTGCCCGTTCTCCCCTTCCTGCATAAATAAAGGTGGAACATCTCAGCCAACCCCCTGGACTGCTCTGCAGGAGTCAACCTGTGAGCTGTCCTGCTGCTTTATCCTTCCCGAAGCCATAAATCCCCCCAAATGTCCCCAAATTTCGAGCCGTTTCTATATTAGAGGAAAAATTTAAATCAATGCCATGCTGGGATGAAATCAATCCCACACTGGGATTAAATCAATCCCTGTGCTGGGATTGATTTGCAGAATGAAGGGTATGCAGTGGCAGGAGCCACTCCAGTTTCCATGGGGTGCCCCGAGGAGGGAAGCTGGATCAGGAGCCTGAGGTTCTCCACGATGTCCAGGGAATATCATTTCCCCTCCCTGGGCCAAAGGCTCTCATCATTTACACCACCAGGAGACTCTGTGGTCTCCAAAGCATCTTGCGCCACTCACAGCCCCAAAGGGAAGGGCTCCTCCTGCGTTTGGACCCTGTCTCCTCCTTTTCCTCACAGGCATTTAGGTTTTGGGGATGGTTTTTGGGATGCTCTGCAGCTGCTGATCACTGTGGGTTTTCCCCATGTGTCTGACAACTTTTGGCTTTCTTGAAACTGTTCACTTTGAGGTTCTTTAGGCTCATCTCTCTTCTCTTCTTCCCTGTGCCAGTGTTGACGGGGAATGGAATCCTGTTTACTGTGAGGGACACACCTAAACCCTGCGTGGTGCCCAGCAGACGCTCTCCAGGGAGCTTTGATCCACAACAAGCTCTGTCCCTCCAGTTCTCTCACCTTTTAATCCTGTTCATCCCCATAAAACCACCAGCCCGAGCTGCTGCTCCAGCCAAGGGCCCTTTCCAGGCTCTGACAGAGCTGGAAGTTGTAATGGAGACGCAGATCAACACCTCCACTCGCTCTTGATCTGCTCCTGATCTGCTCCAGGGCTTCTGGCAGGGACACAGGGAGGTGAAGGTGCTCGAGGGGCAGGACACTGCAGCTGTACCTGTCTGCCCTCCTGGAACTGCAGAGTCCTCGCCCTGCAGGAGTCTGCAGCTCGCCCCGAAGGACCGGGGTAAGCTCATGACCACCGGGGCTCCCCTTCATCGCAGCTTAGCAGCTTTTTATGGATTTGTGTTGGATCCGAGTTCAAGCGCTCCGGAGGCAGTGATGTCCTGCCAGTGGTTTAACTGGAACCTCAGACAAAAATGTTCCCTTTGCTCTCAGCTCCAGCCTGTGGACCAGGGATGTGTTTTATTTTAACAGAAACACTTGGGTTTTTTTCCCCCAAAAAATCCCCAGAGAAAAAGCAGACAAACCTGCTGGGAGTATTTTACCTTTAATGCTCCGTGGTTTTTGTTAGCCTGGGACAGTGAGCTGGGCAGGATTCACTCCGAGCAGGACCTGGCATTAAGAAAATTTTGCAGCTCTTTAAAATGGGACCAAGAAATTCACACCAAAGGCTGCACTTACTGGAAACCAGTCCCTGAGGGGCAAAATCCTGGTGCTCCTGCTGGATTTTTACAAGCCAGGTGTGCTGGCAAGAAACCTGCAGTGGTCCTGTGAGGCAGGTAGCCTGACAGCTTCTCTCCATCACATCTTTATAGCTTCGTGGAGCCTCTCCAGACCTAAGGAATTTTGCTCCAGGCATCCTGGTCCTCTCGGGTGGTTTCAGACTTTGAATGGGCTATAGGGCACGGAGCATCCTGCCTGTCCCTCATTCCCTGCTCCTCTGAGTTGGGACAGCGCGAAGAGGATCGAGTGCTGTGCGTAACAGGAGGGAAATTTGGGGTTTAATTTGGTGTAAAGGGTGATTTGGGTGGCCAGAGCAGAGCCAGGGGCAGGTTTCTGAGTGATTACAGGAGCCATCACTTCTCGGGAAACAGAGAGAAAATAAAAGAGTGCAAAGAGGCGAATGCCAAAGCAAAAGCATGACCGGAAAGTCTGGGATTGGGATAATGAACTGGAGGCAGCAAGGAGCAGGAGTGACCCCCACACCTCTCTCTCATCCCACAGCCCCATCCTGGCTCATCAACCCCTCATGTCCTGCCATGGGAGGGCAGAGTTCCCCTGCCCCAGCACATCAGAACACCCAGCAGTAACTCAGCCTTGTACCCAGCACCATAAAACATGCCCGGGTTTTGTGGGTTTTTTGGTTTTTTTGTTTTTTTTTTTCCTATTGCCTAAGCATAAAAACCCCTTTAAAAATAAATTTTAAAAAACCCAAAACCATTTGGGGTTTATGTTCTTTCCACTCCCTCATAACAAAGAGCTGTTTCTTTCCCGTTTTTCAGGGGGAAGTCGGGAAACCTTTGGAGTTTGCAGGTCTGAGCAAGGGCGAGCATCCCCCCTCTTCCTGCCGGTGACAAGGGCAGCAGTGATCTAATGAAGTGTACATGTTCTAAGTGGGGCTTCTTCACTTGGAAACACTTGCCAGAGCTCCATAAATGGGACTCCTTCTTTCCTGACCCTTTGCCCTACTTCAAATGAGCTTTTAAACCCTTTGGAAAACATGCGGTTTTGCTTTCAACTGCATTAACGCTCATAATGTGTTATTTTGGCTCTCCTCGGATATTCAGGTTGAAGGCCCAGATTTCAGAGATTTCGGCCGGTAATGTTGACAAGCAAGCCCTACTCAGGGGCTATCAGGCACCCAAGTCAGCTCCTTTTAAAAGCTCTGTTAGCTCAGCTGTATTTTTCTTTGTACACCCAAATCCTTCTGGCCGTGGCAGGAGGCTCCGCGCTCCACACGCTCCAAACAGTTCGTACATAAAGCCCCGAGTGTCCACACGGACGGTGTCAGGACTCACCTGGGCTTTTACAAGGCACTAAAGAAAATACTGGTGGCATCTTGCCCTGCTGGCAGCCCTCCAAAATCCCCCAGCTCGGTCCCCATGCCAGCAGGGACAAAGCTGGTGTGTGCCGGAGCTCGGCGGCGCTGCCCTCCTTCTCCACCCTCGGTATTTATTCAGCTTCGTGCCACGAGAATTTGAATTTTAAAAGAGAGGTTCTGCAGCTGGAGCGAGCCCAGGCTGGGAATAAGAGGGGAGAGGGGGAAAGGGCAGGAAATTTCTGTGCTGTGCAGGGGCGTTGGGATGGCTTCCTCCTGCAGATCCCCGTGCAGGAGCTCTGCGAGGGGCCTGCTTGCAGATATCCTGTGAATAGGGATATTTTCCATTCCTCAGGCTGGCCTTTCCCGGTGGACTTCAAAGCTACAGACGTGGATTCACAGAATCATTTGGGTTGGAAAAGACATTTAAGACCACTGAGTCCAACCCTTAACCCAACACTGCCAAGTCCACCACAAACGCATGTCCACAGAAAATAATAAAATACAAACCCAAAATAATACCAAACCGTTTGCAGCCAAAATTATATTTTTTTGAATTCTTTCTCACTATTTGGAACCGGTTGGTTTTGAGCATCTGCTTCCTTAACACACACAGAAACATTTGCTAATAAATCATTTCTGATTAACTGAAAGTTGTACAATGTAGTTTAACCACCCGATTTCATGTTTTGTTCATCATAATTTCATTCACAATAACCTTTAATCACAGATTTGTGGCAGATAAGCTGTTTGACCGTAAAGCCTCAGAAAATCATCATGTGGTAAATAGGTTTTGACCTGATATATCTAAATAATGTTTAGAGAGGGACAACTGAGTCTATTCACCCCACACTGTAAAGAAGCCCAGCTCCAGTGGTAAAATTCCAGCCTCATCTCCCTTGGTCCCTGCTACAAAAAGCAGAGGGGGTTTGGTTCCTCCAAAAACAGCTCTGAGCAGCCCAGCTCTCACCCATGCTGTGGATGTGGGGTATTTTTGTTGAATTGTTTTATCGGCTCTGCTGAGGGATCTCCCATTTCTCTTTCCTAATTTCTACTCCCACCAGTGGGGTGAATCCCATTTCCCAGCCCTCCTTCCTCTGGGCATCCCAGAGCATCACCACCTGAAAGAAATGCAACAAGGTGACATCGAGTGTCTTCATGTGACAACTTAAATCCAAGCTGCAGGTGATGGTCTGGCACAAAACTAAGCCACTTTCCTCAGAAATACCAATATTTTATCCACAAAGAAATGGAAAAGGGGGAGAAAAAAACCTTGCCAGAGCACATTTATAGAGAAGCATCCCAGCTTATAAATGTTTTTGGGTACGTGACCAGCTCTTTAAAATGTTATGGTGGATTTTTCCTCGGCAAAGCTTTTCATTAAAGTCATATTTATTTCCTTGGGCTTAAGTAATAACGTAAAGCACTCCTACTTCTTCTAACACACTATTAACAGTGTAATTAATTCTCAGCAACAGGAAACAGAAACCTTTCTTCTTCACTTCATCATCTCAGAGTCAGACCTTCAGTCTTCTTCCAGGGTCCCTATCAAACAGATGGCTTTTATACTCATAAACATGTTGAGCTCAATTTTCCTCCTGCTGAGTGAAAGATTCAAACAAACCAAACTTCCCTACTACTGCTAGGAAATTCCAAACATCTAGAAATACTTTTACAGATGTTCCTTGGCAAGTGACTCTCCGAAATGTGTGTGGTTCGAAAAAGCCAAGCCCAAAGCAATGAATTTCACTGATGAAAATCGCTGATTAAAATAAAAATGAGGGGGGAATAAAGAAGGGAATGGTAGAAAAAAAGAGAAGGAACAGACTTTTAGCTGGATAACCAAGTTTGAGAGGCCTGGAACAAAGCATTTTTTAATCTATATTCATTTGTAAGATGGAACCTTTCAAGCTAAACTGGGTTGACTTTTTAATGAACGTTGTCCAAATTTCGAGAGAGCCTTGGCAAATTTCTCGCTTCGGGGATGGAAGCCGGTGGTTCAACCACACTTGGAGCCTGAGCCAGGCCAATTTTTGGTGGTTAAAACTAATTTTAGGGGGTGAAATTTCAGGGCTGCAAATCCATGCAAGATGGAACCCTCGCGGATACAAAGAGCCCTGGTTACGTGCTGCTTTTCAGCAGAGCTCTCCTCGGTTGAAGGTCTCACTGTTGTCATGCTGTTCTCATTCCCATTTACGAGATGCTGATCCTGTTAAATCCTAATCCCTGAGTACGACTAATGCTGAGCCACGAGTGGATAACTCTGCTGAACGCCGGGACAATAATCCAGACATTTCACCTAGTAAATACGTGAGATATTTCGCGTGAGGTATTTTGGCCGGCAGAATCTTTGTTGTCTCACCGATGAAGGCAGAGGAATTTCCAGGGGGATTTAGCAGCGGAGGGAATGGATGAGAAGTGGGGAAAACTGAAGGAAGTCAGACTTGGATCCCCGCAGTCTTACAGGCTGGGAGCTCAGCAGACAGAGCAGAGTACGTTTTTAAAGGTGTTTTCTGAAGGTGAAGTGGCATCCACAGGCACGACTCCGGTGCAGTGAAACACCACAGCACCAATCCTCAGCTATTGGCTCCACGGGTGAAAAACATTTAACGAGGTTTGGAAACCTGGGATGCCACCCCTTCTCCCCTCCCTTTTTCCAAGCATTAACCCTCCCCACAATTTTTTTTCTTATAATGGCTCTCTGGTTTGGTGGCTTTTCCAGCAATCTGCATTTTTCCTCTCCCAGAGTTCGTGTTCGTTACACACGAAACCATCTCCAGACCCCTGGGAAAAACCTCATAAAAATTCAGGAATTATATCATCTCCATGCTGTTTTTAAGGAAAAACAATCTGGTTTTTTTGGAAGGGCTCTAGTGAGCATTAGCAGCACTCTCTCCTCCACGCTCTGTGTGTGTCTGGTTACCTTGCCCTGAGCCAAACAGCTTCATTAAATCTCATTTAAGCCCTGGCTGCGGTCAACTCTAGTGACTGCAGCCCGAGCTGGAGCAGAAAATCCACAACCTCTACGCACAAAGCTCATCTCGTTGGGCCAATATTATTTTCATCTTCCTGAACATCATTGTCTGCCCTGTACAACCAATTAGAGCCTCTGTTAGTCTTGGAAACGGCTCAACAAAGTGTGTGTGGATCAGACAAACGCGGGACTTCAAATAGGCAGGCGTGTTTTTTGGCTAATACTGTCTGATAAGGCAGCGTTATCTGCACCTTTTCCCTGAGCTGGCTCTCACCCTATTTGAAATAATTCTATTTTACAAGCTGGATGTCAACAGTACCTGTTTATGGAAGGTGACACTGGCTCCCCCCTGCCGCTGGTGTTATCGAGGAGGAAGCACTAAGTGGGCGTGTGAGTATTTTTAAAGTACACTGCAAAAATAAAATAACAAGGGGGCCCCTGATTTATCCCTCTGTTAACAAAATGATGAGGCTGCCACCTACAAACGTCCAGCTCTGCACAGCATTCACGGACTCAATTTTAGAAGAAGCCCTTGTTTCTCCTCGTGAGAGAAAATATTGAGAGTATCTTGGAAATCAAACGATTTGTTTGCCTGGTGTTTGCTGGCTGGATTTCAACTACAATTTTTTTTTTCCCTTTTATTTTGTTTGCGTGTTATGACAAGTGTTGCTGGTCCTACGTTGCAGAGTGGGAGAAAGAAATTATCATTTTCGTCTAATTGTGTTCTCCCAAATTCGATCACTGGATGTCAGAGCCAGTGAGAAACCAAGAACTTCTTCAAAGTGTCTGCACGAGAACCATAATTTCCATATTAAACCATGGTTTCCATATTAAAACTGTAATTTCCATGTTAAAATTCCCATAATAAAACCTTTAATTACAGGTTTTTTACTACAGTCTCAAGCACACACACAGGAGTACGTAGAGACAGGAATTAATCATTTCCAATTTGTAAAGGGCTGTGTTTCAGGGCTGATAACCGGCATTTCACAGCACCTTTCAAAACAATTTTTAGAGCTGCATAAACAATTTCTGTCCCTGCCTGAAACCAAAGGGGCAAAACCCCAGGGGTGGATGTGTCCACCAGGTGCTCCCAGGTGGCACCTCTGGTAGCACTGTCCCTGCCTGAGGTCCCCAAAACTCTTACAGAGAGGTTTTTTTCTCTAATATTCATTCCTGACTGTGCCAACAGCTCCCAACAATTCCCACAAGGGTGTAGCTGCCCTTGGAAAATCCAGGGTTTCAGTTTTCCCGTGCTCTGTGCAGCGTGTGGGGGAGGATTTGGGTTTGGGGTGCCCTTGGAGCGTTGCAGATCCTGCAAGCAATGAGAGAACACAGGGAGAGAAGACAAAATTTGCATTTTGGGGATCACACTTCAGGATGGAGAGGTGAGGATGTTATTTAAGCGCTGGTAGGCTTTTCTTATTTACACTCAGATAATCTTCTCAACTTCCATATAAAATGAATTAATTATTACTGGGAAATTAGTCCTGGAGGCAGTGATAAAACTACTCCAACAATCAATTCCAAGCTTGGCCAAATCTAGGATCAACAAGCCAGAAGTCAGTGATGACTTAATCTTAGTCCCAAAGAATAAAATCAATTTGACCACACTTTT
>VYZQ01022741.1:22570-46744 GCA_013400655.1 Mystacornis crossleyi | reverse complement strand
GAAAGACCGTGATGCCAAACATTTTACATTTGGCATATTTGATGTTCAAACACATCCAGCTTCCAATACTTTTAGATTTTTGTTTGGATTTAGTGAGGGACTAACAGCACAGAAGCGTTTTTTAATTTTATAATCCAAATGCTTTCCTTGCATGCACTGAGGACACAGGTCATACATGAGTAGAATCCCATTCCATCAGGGATTTCTGCTCATTTTCCTACCAGAGTATCCGAGTGTGTTTTTCTGGAGAAAACAATGTGCCTGTGAGGTTTGCTGTGGTCAGGCAGCAGCAGCCTCTTGTTCTGTGCCTAATGAGCTAATAAAGACCAGCAATGAAGAGACCTGGTACCCGACATAGCCCAGCTGTCCCAAAATTATCCCTCCTCCAGTTCCCTTCTACCGCAAGGCTGGGTTATAGCCCAGCCCACCCTGGCCCTGATGAGGTTTTCCATGGACCACAGTGGGGTTTGGGTCAGGCTCACAGTAGCTGAAAGCAAGCAATTACATTGAGAGGGAGGAAAGGAAGGAAAAACAGCTCAACAGCCTGAGCTGGGCCAAATCCTGGAGATGCACCAGGGAAAAATCGTCCCGTTGTTGCTTTTCTAAGGAAATGAGCATCCAGCGCAGAGACGCTGAATTCATTTAGGAATGATTTAAAATCAGCATTCTGAGGGGGTGTGTGCACGTGGAAAAGCAGGTTTGAGACATAAATATATTCCTTTTGTTGACAGTGGAAGAAACTCTGTTTCCTTTGGTCCCAGCAAAGAGCAAACAGTTGCTCTGATAGTCTTGGCAAATGAAAAACTTTATTTTTATCAGACAGAGAAGGAAACCCTGTGCAGCCATTGCCAGGGAGTTACACATTACGTGACATGTCCCATTTAGTGCCTCTGCTCCGAGTGAGGAGCTCTCAGAGCACATCTCTTCCACTGAGGGGCTTCTCGATGCTCCTCTCCCCCTCTGGGTGGGAATGTCCAGGACACTCTTCCTTGGCTTATGGAAGGAGGAAAGAGCTCTTTAAAAAGTGGAGACATTTTTACGCAGCCACCGAGATCAGGGTGAGCACGTTGTCTCCTGTTTCCTGTGCCGTCCTGGATGGCAAAGAGACAGGACAAAGGACAATTATTTGAGATCTCTCGTGCAGGTGGCAGCTGAGGGTGAGGACGGTCAGGCAGCTGGGTGGGCGCAAGGCACCTCCTGCTCTTCATTTCCCTCTGCAAGAAAGGGCTGCCCATCTCCTGACTCATTTGGACCAGAATGGAGCCTCTGGAAAAGACAAACACTGAAAGGCAGCGTTTCCAATGTGGAAATGCTCCCAGTTCTGAGCCTCCCAGCACTACAGTTAACCCTTCCCTTGTGCTGAGCCGGGACAGGCTCCTCTCTCCAAGGAGATAAATTCATTTCATGTACAAGACTGAGCTGGAATCAGCTAAATAATCCCAGCTGGCCTCAAAATAGGGTTGGAAGGACCGAAGAGAGTTGTCACTCCCAGCTTTATCTACCAAAGGAGCAAGAAACCTCCACCCCACATTTGTGTAACAGCGGAGATCGGCTCCGTCATAAATTCGGAATCGCTGCTGCACAGTTACAGGCCTCTACTCTTTCCTGACTTTCCAAGAAAAGAAATTTTGCCTTCCCGCTTCATTCTACATTTTCTTAATTTAACTTTGATCCAGGGACCAGTGTTTTAAAACACCTGCATTCCCTGTTTTGCAATGAAACCTCAGGAAAACTCCAGGGATAGCAGCAGTTGGCCACTGCAGGGTTTCTGAATGTCTGGGCTTTCTGAGCTCTTTCTTTCTTTCTTTTTTTTTTCCCCCTCCCCAACAGCTGGCTCTTAGCAGGCAGACTGGTGCTCAAAGCGTCCGATATGATGTGAGAAAGCAAAATAATCACCTGCCAAGGATTTCATCTTCATAAAAGGCAAGGTGTAAGATCAAGTTTCAAAACGTGTAGGAGTTCGGCGCACGCTGTGACACCGCCGTGAACCCTGAGGAACCAACTTCTGTTAACTTTAAAAACACAACATTCATCTCCTTGCCCCGCCAGACCCCGGTTTTGGCAACACCAGGCCCCTCTGTGAGGATAACTCAAGGGGGAATGGAGAAGGGAGAAAAAAGAGGGAGACAGGAAGCTTCAAAAACTGCTACGATCCACCAGCCGCCTCCACCAGAGCCGCGTTCTCCTCTTCCGTAATAATATTTGGGATCACTTCTTCTTTGCAGCTCAGCCAAAATTGTTGGATTCACACATGGTTAGCCAGGGAGAATTTGCCCATGCACACGGATGACGGAAAATTGAGAATAAGGGCTTTCTTCTCAGCACACACATGAAGGGAGTGGGCTTTTTCCCAGGAAGAAAATTGTTTGAAGGCAGTTTAAACCTTAATAAAAATCTGGCAGGGCAGCTGACACGATAAAAACTCTTCTCTTAACTAAGATGGACTTGTTGCGTTACCTTTGCAACTTTGCAGAACTGAAGTTGTTGATTTACTTTTCATCTTTAATTAGGTTTATTTGCCTCATTCGGCTCGGAAAGATAAAAAAGATTTAAGGATCTCAGTTGTTAAGACAGCAGTTTTTCTGGCTGAATAAATACTGACGTTGTTGCGTATTATTTTTACTGGTTCACTGGTGGATGGATGGATGGATGGATGGATGGATGGATGGATGGANTGGTAGATGGATGGATGGATGGATGGATGGATGGATGGATGGATGGATGGATGGATGGGTGGGTGGATGGATGGATGGATGGATGGATGGATGGATGGATGGATGGATATAACATTTATATTTTTAGAGAAAAACTGAATCTCTTCCTTCACCGATTCTCATTTGCACCTCTGCAAAATAAAATCCAAAAGAGGTGGCAAAGGATGTAACTCTGATTTAGTGGCCACCCAGCATATTTTTTCACCCCTGGCTTCTGAAGTTTTTCCAAAAGAGAAATCCACCCCCTCTGGAGATTGGCAAACTGATTCCTGATATTTGAAAAGCCAAAACACCGCAATTGCCGTGGGCCAGTTCCACGTGTGGCTGTGAGGAAGAAGCTTTGGCCCACAGGGTTTATCTGCCTTGGGCACATTCCACCACCAGCAATAATTCCATCCTTTCCCCACAAAACTGCATGTAAGTGTCCTTCCCTAAAGGAAAATTGTCCTAAACCAAATTAAAACCCAGCTCTGAAAACTCTCTAAATAACGACCACGTACAATGTACGTGATCAAGGGAATCAGCGCAGGATTTTCCACTTCTCCTCCAAATTTTGGCCATGATTTACAACAAGTCTCTCAGCTACATTTATTTAGGTATTTCTGAAGATTTTTTTTTTCTCATAAAGGTTCGGTCCAGACATCTCCCTGAGACCTTTTTTAGCATTGGTCTCATAGGAAGGAGCTTCTGGTGGATTTTGCTGCAGCTCTGATGGGCTTGGTTAAAAGACAAGAAATTTGCTAATATTTCAGATTTTTGTGCCTGGGAGCTTGGCTGGTTTTAGGTCTATTACATCCATTAGATCTATTTTAGATATATTATTTGGACTAATAGCTGATATTAAGGAATTACCTGCTCCTATAGAATTTAGATGTCCCTTTACAGACCAGATGTAAACACTACAGGGTGTGCACAGCTACAAACTTGATCCTACTAATTAGTGAATAATTACATGTATAGGAGTGCATGTTTTAAATGTGTAAAAAATCAGATATGGGGAAAATTTTGGCGTGATCCTTGCAGGGTGTGAGTGAGAATAGACCCACAAGGAGGCAGGATCAGCTAATTAGGCTTCTCCCCTCTCCCCTTCATTTTCTTGTCTCGCCTCCTGTTTTGTGTGTTTCCAAACGAGGACATGGTAATTACTTCATTAGGAAACTATTAGAGGGGAACAAGAGAAGATGAGTCACTCGCTTTCTGTCCCTGCTTTTATCTGATGGTGAGAAGCGAAGGAATTTTAAAAATCTTTTCTAGGTCACCGATCCTTCCAAGTGCTCGTGCCCATCTTCCCTCCTCCCTTCCCCCTCCTCGGCTCCAAGCGATTTTGCAGAGCCTGGTGTGGATGCAGGAATCTACCCACAAGGAGCTTTTTCCACAAGAAAAGCATTTATTTATTTCCTTCTGGTATTTTGTTATCTCTAGATAAGGAAAACCAGCTCATCAGTACTTTTTTTTTTTCCCCTCTTATAATAATAATTTCTTGTGAATTACATTTTGTGGCTCTCTGGCTTTGGCTCAGAAGTTCTCTGAGACTGAAAGAACTAGATGGAAATATTTAAAGGAGAAACACTTCAATCTGAATAAAAATGTTTTAAAAACCTGTGTGTTGCACAACCCACATTTAGGTCCTCACTGATAATATATTTAAAAATTGCTTGATGTATTTAGGTTTCTTTCCTTTTTCATGGGATGTCATCATTCTCTCACTTCAACCACTGTGTCAAGAATATGACAAAGAGGAGCCTCCAAATCCATATTTAAGCAGTAAAATAAATTATCTGGTTCCCAGAAGAGCTGAGCACTCTGCAGTCATGAGCAGGGATGAGGATTCCAGTCCGTTTTAAAATGGAAGCCTTAATATTTATTGCATCAGAAATGTATTTATCATCTACTGGAAAGGAGATCTGGCACATTTTGGAGAAAGTTCCCTCAAAGAATGGGAACTGAGTCCCTTGTTGGCTATTTAATCACAGTATCAGCTTGCCTTGCTGTTTTCCAAGTCATTTTACCATTGATTTGCCAAAACATGTGAGGTCTCCTTGCCCCAACTGCCACTTGGATTAAAAGTGATTGACAAGGGATACAATTAAGGTCTGATTCAGAATTCACCAGGCTTAAAATTCGCTGGTAAGGAAATACTTTNTTCGCTGGTAAGAAAATACTTTGATGCCACAAGAAAAAAAAAAAAAAAGCTAAAAATACTCCTTGGGATAACCCTCACGAGTTAATATTTGAGTATTCACGGAGTGTTGCAGCAATAGCCAAAAATCGAATGAAAAGTGAATCCGAGCAGTGGCTGGTTCCAGTTCCTTGAAACAACAACAACAAAAACATGAGAATTTGAGATCAGAATCTCTCGGTGTGATTTGCATATTGATACAGAGCAGATGTTTCAGAAACAAATGCTGCTGCATCTGCTGATGGATTGGCTTCAGCTGCCTGCAGACTCCACCGCGAGGAGTTCAGCAGGGGTACAGTGGCACATTTGTCATTCTCATTGACTTCGTAAGTACTCTGTTGACCCAACAGTACCTGAATAATTTTCTTCTCTGCAGTAAATGAGAGATGGAGGCCTGCAGGGGCAGATGTGGGGAAGGAGGTATTTTTCCCAGATCACAGGAGAGGCTGGCTGAGGCTGCAGGGATGAGTTTTGCTGTTTGTTTTCACACTGTTTCTGCTCAGCTTTTCTCCCCGTCTTGGATAAAAGGCAGAAAATAAAAAGAAGTGGTCAAAATTTTGGTCCTGTCATTAAATAGTTGTCACTGTTTTATTTTCACATCGGGTTATCCTGATGTGGCCCCACCCAGCATTTCTGGAGGAGTTATGTGAACACCCTCAGGAGCTTTGATGTTCCAGTGATGGATATTAAACCCTGAACCTCGGGAGTGTCTTGTCCAGAGTAAAAACCAGGCAGTGAAACTCAAACAGCGATGGTTTGAACAACAAACTTCTCCAGGGCTTTGTGAGCACAGACATGAAGAAGGTGGGCTGGGTGAAGCTTCTTCTAAATAACAACAAACAAGCCGAAGGGTCCCAAAGAGGTGAGGTCGCGTGGACACCGCGTGTTTGCAGCTCCCCCAAAAGCACAGCAGGGCAGTCAAAGCAGAAGGGCCGGGGGCTGTGCACAGAACAGGGTGGAAGTTCAGGGGCAAAGAGATCCCAACTCTGCTCCTCAGAAGAATTTCCTTCGAGGTGCAGTGCCATAAATGTGCTGTACAAACAACAGCCAGAATCCCGCATTAGAGAAAACCAAATAATAGGTGCCTAAGGAAATAGCTGGGATTTAGGGGGCTTAAACCCAGGCCCTGCTGTGATACAATAGCCTTATTAAGCATGATATTTTATATAGGATCTGGAGAGTTTGAAGGGTTTGCGCCGTGTTTGGGTAAGGATCAGGGGGATTTCGGGAGCTGTGACCTCATCCCGCATTTGATGCTATCGGAGCTCGGCTGCTGAAGGGCTGCGAGGTTTGGCCAACTGGAAGGCAGAGCCCAGAGCAGCCTCAGTGTTTACCAGCCTGGAGCCTATAATTGTTTTTTCGTGGGGGAAGTTCAAGGCCACCCAAAGAGCGTTTCACAGTGCTCACCAAAGCAATAAATGCTGGAGTTAGCAAAGGCCACAAATTGGAGCTGCCGGCCAAGGCTTGGGTGCCTGGCTCCCTCGGACTTTAAAGCAAATTGTGTGGGTAAAACCTCCTGCACCTCTTGGAAAGCTTTGGGTTTCACCTACCCGCCGAAGCCAAAGCATCTGGAAGAGGGGAAAAGGTCCCCTGTGACCAAGAATGGCAATTTTCCTCAAAATGATGAGGTCTTTGCCAGCCCTGAAAGCTTTTGCATTATCATAGACTCACATAATCACGGAATGGTTTGGGCTGGAGGGGAATTTAAAGTCCAACCAGTTCCAACTCCCTGCCGTGGGCAGGGACAACTTCCACTAGACCACGTCGCTCAAACTCCTCGGATTCCTGATGTTTGCCTCTGGAGCCAGAGGAAGCAGGGAGGTCATCAGGACGGCCCCTCTGCACATCTGCCTGGTCTGTTGGTACCTAACTACATAAACTGGCATCCAAAATGCATGGCAGGAAGTGGGAAAGAAACATGGAAGCACTTCCAGCAGTGAATCGCCAGTGGGGGGTTTTATAAAGCTTTAATTTTGCATTAGAGCAAAAGGAAGAAGCCCCAAAGCTTGGGGAGCACCACAAAACGGGCAGCCTTCAAACGCCTGCTTTGGGCCCAGTTAAATCAGATGGCAAAGGATGTTTTCCACGTAAGTTTGGGGTTCTCAGCTGGCGTGAGATTACGTGTGGTAAATTGCGTCAGCATTGATTCTGCCTCAGAAATTGCACGCTGGGATGTGGCACTGCTTGGGTTTGGGCTGGCTTGCAAAGTTCTCCTTCGCAGTCCATATAAACACGCTCTCTAGATTAAAGCAGGCTTGCCTAGAGGCTCGATCCAGAATAAATTTCCAAAACTTGTGATGCTGGGACAAGACTCTGGAGCCATGGATACAGATTCCTTGGGTATTTCTTTTTTTTCCATGTAAGAGCTTCATATCACCATAAATTCTGCATAACTGTTATCAAACATGTTAAATGAGACTTTTGAGAGGGAAAAAAAAGACTTTTCAGAGGGTGAGATACATCAGGTCCCTGGGCAGAATTTTGGGGGTGCTATCTCTGAATCCTCTCTTTATCTGGATATACTCAAGGAGTTGTTCTCATGGGTAAAAACTAATATGCCTATTTAAATCAAGAAATTACCAACAAATTTACCTGTTTGGAAGGCCAAGGTGCTAAAGTAAAATCCTAAACTGCATTAAAGAATTTAAATACACTGAGGTTTGCTGAGGACAACCAATGACTTTGATGTCCATTGGCTCAGGATGTAATAGCACAGATAACCAGAGCGCCATTAATAAAGTGTTCTTTCTGCCTGAAAATTAAATTAGCTGAGTCTGATACATTTTATATCCCTTGATGACCCAGCATGGCCGGAGCAAAGCAGGAATATAAAAGCCATCTGACATACTTTGTCTTCGGCTGTTTTGGGAAGCTTCTCAGCTGACACGGGAAGCAAATGTTCCCCAGTCTCATGGGGTTTTTCTTGGGGCTGACTGGTTTATAGCTGGGGAAAAGAAAAAAATCCTCAGCTGGTTTCAGTAGCTATTTGTTACCAACTTAAAGATCAGGTTCTTCAAGGTAAACTGAAAATGACAATTGGAAAATAAACACGAGCCACTTGGTGTGTGTCCTCCATTGGGCTGAAATGTGACCCGTGTGGGGAGAGGGTAAAGGGTTAAATTGTGCCTCGCTCATTACGGGCCTGGAAAAAAAAAAAAACCCTGGGTAAACTCAGAGGGGTGAGGCAGCTCTGAAACCCCTCGTGCTGCTTCCTGTGGCTCTGCAGTGACATGTGATACCCACTTTCTTGAGTGTCATGGTTATCAACTGCTCAGGATTATAAGAACTGACGTCAAAAAGTGTCGAGCGGCCGCTCTCTCCTCGCTCCGGTTGTCACTCTGAGCTCAGAAGAAAAGCACCAGGGATTGTTTGCACATGGCAAAGTTATTAAGGGCCCTCACAGAGGGGTTTTAAAGGCTGCAGTCTCACCTGGAAGATGGCCGGCTTGATCTTAGCCCTTTCCTTCTGGCTGGAATACCTTCCTCATAAAAACCGAAATGGGCCCCAGAGAACATTTATGTTCCCCAGCCTCATCCCTCCCTCTGATTTAAACCAGCTCCCAGTGAGGGATTTGAGACCACCCTGAATAGAGCTGCTTGTCAGGCTGCTCATTTAGGGTCAGAAAGCAGCAAAGCATTTCAGCATGTGCCCAGGGTTTGGGCACCTGCTCCGTCCTGTTTTCTACTGACTCGGAGATGCTCCTGGCTGACAAAATTAAAGCACTTCCCTACGACTTACATTTCAACATAATTAGTTTTTTTTCAAAAGCAGAGTCTAAATATGGATCCATGACAGTAGCTGAACTTCAGATGTTCATTTATGAGATTCTTAGCCACGGGCTCTGGGGAGAAAAAGCCTCCTCTCACAGCACAAGTTATTTTCCTTCTTCAGTAGAAAAAAAAAAAATCTTGCTTGGAAATTAGTAAAGAGAAATAATTTAGTGAAGGACAACACACAGTGGTGCTCGTGGGACCCAAGTCATCCCTGCTAACAGACACCCAGAGGCAAAGTACTGATTCCTGGTCCCAAGTGGGGCACTTTGAGGGAGCTCCTGAAGTGTCTGTAAAATATCTGCCTNCGTGGGACCCAAGTCATCCCTGCTAACAGACACCCAGAGGCAAAGTATTGATTCCTGGTCCCAAGTGGGGCACTTTGAGGGAGTTCCTGAAATGTCTGTAAAATATCTGCCTGCTGTGGTCACATTTTCTCTGAGAGATCTTCCTCTTCCATCTGCGTTTTAGAGGCCTTTCCTGAGAAGCACCCCAAAATGTGAGAATTCAACAAGTTGAAATGACAAATGCTGGTGTTACCAAAATATTCCATCTGACCAGAAATAATATTTTCCAGTCGTCATGATCTGTCCAAAACTGCAATTTTTGGTGACCAATTTATTTGCCTATAAAATATTGCCTTGCTCTGCTCATTAGCTTATAGTGACCAAATTTGGGCGTGAATATATGGTTAATGTTTCACACATGAGCCTAACTTGACTTCTTTTCAAGGAGAAGCCACTGGATCTTGGAAAATATCATCAAGCTGTCAGCATTTAGTGGAGGAAAAGTTAATAAAGGCTTGAATAAATCGTGCTGAGCTTCTCTACCTTTATGATGAGTGGCCAAATAGAGATTTTCAGAGGAAACGAAAGAGGCATTCACAGTGCAATTCCACCATTTTAGTATGGTGTTGATTCTTTTTCATATTACCAGACACTTTGCATCCTCATTTCTCCTTTAGGGATGTAGTGCTGATGTGGGTGAGGGCTAAGGCTGCGTGGAGGCTGAGCACAAATCTTGGTGTTTGTGTTCGCGTTATTCCTTCCCTCCTTTCCTCAGCAAGGTGAGGGACCACGTCCATGCCTTTCTTTATTTTCCCTGTTATGTGTGCCACCAAAAAAAGCCGGCCAGCCATGAATTTATTTAAAAATCATTCCAAGTTTATCCTTATCTTTCCGAGATACATAAAAGAGCAACGTGTCTTAGCAAGAAAGTCAGCGGATTCGGAATCAGGGGATTCAGGCTCAAGCTGAGACTTCGTCACTGATTTACGCAGCAAATGCTGAGTTTGTTTTCCCCTCATTCTGGCCGTGTGTAAAACGGGGTTTATTTTCTTGCTTGTGGGTCTATTTAAGGAACACGCATTGCAAGAGCTCCTTCTCAAAGGGAGTTTTGCTATTTTAAGCCCGAGGGTTGTGTTCCAAAGCCTTGATGTCTCCCTGCTAACGCTGCAGCGGCCAATTGCTTGTCACAGCCTAAGCTGCTTTATCAGCAACATGATCAATGGGCTCACCACAACTTAGAGGCAGGAACGCTTCTCCCACCAACCACTGCAGCTTTCCTCTGCTACTGCCCCATGTGGATAAACCATTCGAGGGAAAGGAACAGCCTCACACTCTCCATCAGCACATTGCCACGGCAAATTACTCACGTCCAGCAAAACTCCTTTGGAAGACCCAACCCCAGTATTTCTCCAGAGCTTTCCTGAGTGTTTGGAAGACCTTTCCCCCGTGGTGAAGGAGAATGAGGCAACCTGGTATCTGGAGAATCAAAAGGAGAGATTAGACAGCAGCAACACGTCTTGGAAATCATCCAGTGTGCTCGTTATTGGGAACTTTTTCCGGTGAGGAGGTGTATAAATAAGAAAGGGGTTTAAGTGGAGGAGGAGGTTTCTCTGTGACAACATAAAAATGGAGTGTGGTGGCGTGACCTTTTCAGAATGCATTTAAACTTCCCCTGGCCCCCCTGGGCTATCCCATATCTGTGTGGTTCACATTACTCTGCTCCCAGAAACATTTGCTTTCCAACAAGAGGGTGTTGCTAACCCTCCTCTCCTCAGGGTGACTCCTTCCAGAGGTCCAACCAAGCTCCTTCCCAGCTCTGCCACTGTCTCCCTTTGCCCAACGGTTTAAAATATTCTGTTTTCCTTTGCCAGCTCGGAGGGGTTTGTATATTTTAATTTCTCACGCCTGTTAGAGCTTGGGCAGGTCCCATTACAAAGTCAATACCCGGGAATGGAAAACACCTTCCAAAGTTTCAAGCAAATTCTGGCCGTATTTAACAGGCAGCGTTTGACTTTGTTCCCCATCCACAAACTCCATGCTAATAGAAAGGGCTTGCTACGTCTGGATCCTGCCTGGGCTGCGATTGTAGATAAGTTTTGACCCAGAGAGGGGCTGGATTTTGGTTTGGGTTGCACATTTTCCCCTCTCACCCCTGACACGGCCAACACACGATAACAAGAGGAGGGAGCTCCCCGAGGGACGGCGCTCGGGGTCGCAGGGATTAAACGTTCTCAGGCACGACTCCTTGCAAAGGCAGGAGCAGGGAAGAGCTCAAAGAGCCAGACCCTGCTGATTAAGGGCCTTGAAGGATTTTCCAATCCCATCTCGTGGAGCTACTTGCCGTACAACCACCCAAAGTGTGCTTTGACAGAGGCTCAAGTTTGCTATTTAAAGATCAGCGACAGCAGAGGAAGGCTGAGAGATGTTTGTTTCACTTTGTCCTCTCACTCAAGCTGGATTTTTTTTTTTTTTTTGCTAATGTTTTAGGAATGTTTCCTTATCAGGATTATAAAAAATAAATACAGCTAGCACTTTGGCAGTCAAAAAGAACAATATAGATTAGAAAATGATTTAATGCCCTTATTTCACTGACTAACCCAGATTGCCTGATCGCAGGAGCAATTATCCGTGTGAGTAATTCTCCTGTGTGAAGATCTTTATTGAAATCAGTGGAAGTGTTTGTGCAAGCGCAGTTACGTAGCTGCAGATTTAGGCCTCAATTTCCTCACGTTGAATTTAAGAGCTGATTGTTTCCTTTATAACTTTTTTTTTCAGTGAAAACAGTTCCCTTCAGAGAGTGAAGTTAAATGGAAATGCTGCATTTTGGTGAAAATTCTCTGTATCCCTTAACTGAATGTTAAGATAAGGAGTTTGTTACATGCAATTCTTCCTCCAGACTTAACGATTATTACAAGCAGTTCTCAGTAGATTTCTGACACTTATATGTGGCTCTTTTTCACCATTTTCATATGTTTTGAGAACTTCATAGTTCCGCTAAAACCAAAAGATTTGCACCGGCTCTCACCAGCCGTTTATGGGGTGATACCACCAAAGGTGGGTAGCCTAAAAAAATGCAGAAAAGCAGGAAAAAAGCTTGCAAAACAAACTTGAAATCTGCACAAAGCTAAAAATGGGCAGATGAAAACTGCATAATTCACAAATCATTTAAACAAATTACCAAAAGCACAATGTTTACTTATGAAATACGGGATATTTCTGCTAAAACCACCAGAGACATCATTATTGCTACTGATATCATTTAAATTGTGCTGGCATATAGGAGTGACAGTCGGGTAAACCAGCCCTGGGTTTAAAGATGTGAATTCTGGTGTTTTTCCTGACTGCCTTTGTGAATAAAACCGCGGTAGCTGCTCCAAAATGTGCCCTCTGACATCGGAATATGCTCTGAGCTGTGACTCAGGGTGTCACGGCATGAGCTTCAGGTTTCAGAAAGGTTCCCACAAACTTGGGCTCGTTATTCCCCAACAATTTATTAACACCTCCAGGCGTGAGTGCTTCAGGCAAAACAGAACAAGAAGCATGACCCTGCTCACTAACAATATCCACACTTGGATACCAGGCTGATGATTTCAGTGCAGCCCTTCCATGCAGAATTCTGGGAGACTTCAGCTTCAAGGAAGAAAAACAGCTTTAATAGTCACCTCCCAATAAAAGGAGGTTAGGCAGGATTATTCTAAGGCCCCACCTGACTTGGAAATATATAAATGCGTGTATGCGCTTGGATAATTTTAGAATTTTTGTGAAGTCAAAGGCACATTTTCAGATAAGTGCTAGGAACACTTGGCTAGCCTGTTTGAAACATGCTGTAAGATTTTTGGATGTAGCGTGTATTTATAAACCACAAAAAAATACATTCTATCTCTTGTTTTGTCTCAGCATTAATGGTCAGCTACACTGAGAATGTTTGGAAGAAACTCCAGCCACATTTTGGAGGATAAATCTGGGAGCTGCACATTCACCTCGCTTTGGGACAACTTTTCACTCTGGTTACTTTAAATTTTCCCTGGTTGAAAGCAACAAGAATCACCCGAGAAGTGACAGCAGCTCCTATTTAAACGGCAAAGCTCCATCTCAAAACCTTCTCTGTCCCAGCGTGGCAGAGTAACACAGATGCCTTTGGGGCTCTCCAGCATTTTCACAGAGAGCCCATTAACTTGGATCCAAATCTGTGCTTGGCCAGACATTTCAAGTCCACAGAGAAAAGATCTGAAAAGCTTTATCTGAGCCTGATAACCATCACAGCTGAAGTATGGCTTGGCTCCTGATTTACATCATTGCAGGGGGAAGGAGAACCGGTCCCGTTGTGCTGATAAAGTTCTAGCGAAGTGAAACCAAATAAATCTTGGAGATGCCATCAGCTTGTTTGTTTGCTTGCTTGTTGTCCGATGACATCAGCCGAGGGCCCGGTTTATCTTTATTTTAACTTGAATCGGATCCTTGTCAGGCTTTGCCAGAGCTGTGCCAAAGGCACGTAGCAAAACCACATAAAATTCATCCAGTTTGATGTTTTCTTTGTAAATGCTCTCAAATGGGCTTGACTCTGTCCCAGAGGATCATTAAAGTTCCTGAACTTTCTGGGGCAAGCGCGACCAAGTTCAAAGTAAATCTGGGCTTGATTTATGGTTCTGATTGGAGACCAAGGAAAAGTCAAATTTACAGTCTGAGTTTTATGTTGAGTTTCTTGTGCGCTCTCCGTCTGAAACTTGAAGCAAACCTCGGGGGGTTAGAAGTCCAGGAACACTGAACCCATTGCTGGTACAACGCTCAGCTGGCGAGAGCTGGCACAGCCCAAGGAGCTCCTTGGCAGCTCACGCAGCCTGAGGACTTTGCCCCAGTGCCAAATGAAGCAGTTTGCTGTTAGAAGTGTTCAAAAGATGAATAAAGTGACACTGGAACACGGATAAATAGTTTCTTCAGAGATAAGCTGGGGTATTTTATAGGAGTTGGGCTGGTAGAACATGAGCTCCCACCACTCCAAGCGTTTCGAAGCACTCCAAGCTGAAGCAAGGAGCACTAATTACTATCAGAATCACAGGAATGAGAAAGTTGTGCCTGGTAAAGAGGCTGGCAACAATTCTGCAAAATTTGGGAGTGTTTTGGGAGCACCGTGGCACCATTCTGAGGCACGGATGCCAAAAAGCAGAGGGCGCAGGGGAAGTAGGTGTTGTGCCGTTGTCACTTTTTATGGATGGCGGTCCTGGAGAACAATGCTCCAGCAGGAGCCACTGGGAGGGGAGCCAAGTGGAAATATCCCATCACAGCCAGGGTTTGCTGCGAGGCTGAAGCCTCGGTGCCTTGCCGTGACTTCACTGACACAAAGTGCCTGGAACAAAAGAACAATGCACTCAGGCTTGGAAGAGTTCTCCTTGTTTGAATGCATAATAGTGCTCATTGGACAATGAACTCCTTGTAAGATCATGGAAAAACCATTGTGGAAGGTCTGGAATACCTTTTTACTGCCAACGCTGGCCCAGATTATTGTGGATTTTATTTCAAAGTGTTTCTGAGGGTTTGAATGTTCGGCTTGTTTCCGCAGGAATCACCCCCGTGTCAGTGATTTTCTGTTAATCCCGATCTTTGCTTTGCTCCATACATCCTGATACGAGTTAATTCCAAGACGATGAGCTCGAATCAGTGTTTTTCTTGGAAAAAAACGTTCCAAGTCACCAGCATTCCCCTTGCCACGAGTACTGTTGTGGAGCACAATGAGGAAGTCTGTTTGAAGGAACCGTCTGCTCATCCAGGATTGTCCCGGGGGAAAGACACCCGTGGCTCCAGCCCAGGAGTGAACTCACCCTCAGGAGTCCGGGATTGCTCAGCATCCCCACACGGGAATGGGTTGCCACAGCCTACAAAGAGTCATTGTGTGAAACCATCCAAGTCACCCTGAGCTGGAGTAAATTGAGTAAATAAAGAACCTGTCACACACCAGGCTGCGAGCTCAGTCCTCACTTTGAGCTGAAGAGACCTGGGAGCTCTTGACTCTTGGATTTGTTTGCGCAGCACAGCAAAATACAAAAGGAAGGTTTCCAAGTCGTGGCTTAATGGAGACCTCAGTCAAGAGTTAGTTTTAACCCTTTTTTAATTCCCCTTCCTTCAAAAAATTCCTTCCAAGAGTGGCACAAAATATGAAGAAGTTGGTGACTTGTCAAAAATCTCCCAACCAGTCCTGTTCACCAGTAGGAAAGGACAACCAGGGGCACCCACTTTTCCTGGGGACTCACAGCTCAGCTGAAATGACCTCCGTAGCCCACATCAGCATTTTTCTGGTGTTGTTACAGCTGGAGAGGTGAGCTTGACCCGTGGCATGGGAGCCAAAAGGAAACAATTCCCTCTGGGTTTATTTTCTCCAGGAAATCCAGCCACTGAGGCAGGGTTTAAGAATTCCTATAGGTGTGCACATCCTTCTGCATCATTTCCATCAGCTCCCAGCACTTAAATCGAGCTGCCAAAACCCCTGTAATTCCCCCAGACCTCTGCCTTCCACTAAAAAATGGTGTGTGGAAGAAGGAACGGGAGCAAAGGGAGGCACACCCCAAAGCCTCGCATGTGCCAGATGTGGATCAGTGCCCAGCTGTTGCTATCAGAACAGATATTGTTCCTGCTGACAGCAAACCTGCAAAGTTGGGGTTTTCAACACTTCTTGATAACAGGAGGTGTGATCTGGTTTGAATGCTGAGGGGGGAGAAATTGCAGTATCCAGACAGACAAATTCAGGACTTTTGCTATCAGACGTGATGCAAGTGGAGAACGTTCTGCCTGTGCTGTGCGGGCAAGGAAAATGAAATATTGGACATTAAAGCAAAGTGTCATTGGAGTTCTGTTAAATGAGTTGGACTGTGAGAACATCCAAATTAAAATTTTTTAATGCTTTTTAACTCAAGAAAATCCTAGCTTTTTCTTTAACACTTTGGTGATTTTAATCCCCCTTCCAGCTTTCTGAGGGAGCTGGACACACCTTGGGGGAGCTGGACACCACCAGTGGCACGGTGGCATTGCTCTCTTAGCTTGAGCACAGCAGGACCCTCGCAGAACCCCAGGTGCAGGAGAAACAGATCCAGCCCAGGTGACAGCAGGGACAGGTTTGTCCACAGCCAGCTGTGTAAATAGAGCGCCCTCCTGTCCTGGATCCAGCTGTGTCTTTTCCAGATGTGACTGTGACCTTCTGCTCTTCACCACCTACCACAGGCTGGCCGCTGGCCGCTTCCTAGAAATGTCCAGCAAAGTCACCAGAGTTCTCCAAGCCAGCCATTTTTAAATAAACTCCTTTCAGACCTGACCTGCATTTGGGAGAGCCCACATGGCAAATTCCACCAGGAGAAAGACATGGGAGAGGAGGAAAACAGAAAAGACCCTCAGTATCTGCAGAATGAGAGCAAGTCACCAGCTGCACACAGCTATTCTCACACACCTCCACCTTGAACCTCACACATGACCCCAGAAAAATCAGCAAAGTTGGCCTTTTGCAGAATTAAACTTCATTTCTAAACACAAAACCTTCTCTTTGCATCAAGCTGAATGGTTGGTTAATTCTCAGTCTCCAAATATAATACAAATCACTCGAGCTATTTGGCATGAGTCATGGCTTGATTAATATTTTTGGCATTTTTAGTGGGACCTTTAAATAATAGAAGTGGCATCTGAATGGAAATTGGAACAGGCCAGTGAGAACAACAGTGCTTTCAAGGTTTTGGAGAATTAGCAAAAGCCTTCAAAATGTCAGAAGATGTTAAAAATTTGAAACCATTTGAGGTCTTATTTTTAAAACTGTGTGAGAATTGATTTGTCCTTCATTTGTGTTTTTTCTCTCCAGTGCTGCCTGTCTAAGTTAGGGAGGCAGTAAAATTGCAAGTGATCCCACAACCCACAGCTCCTGCCTCCATTTCCACACAGCTCGGAGCAGGTCAGGTATGTTCCTCCCAGCACTGTTTATGATGCTTGACATTGTTACATCATCATTAAAAATCTCTTTGCTGATGTGAAAAACACATTTTGGGGCTTTCTAGGCCATTTATTTTGTCGGCTCTGTGGGTATACAGTGGACTGTCCTCCCTCCCAGGCAATGCTGGTGTAACTGGATCCAAAGAAAATTCTTCCAACTTTATTGGCCACGGAAAACGAAAGTCAATTGGTTAAAAGAAAAGTGTTTATTATGTTTACTCTGGCATCCTAACCATGCAGAATTATTAATCATTAAGATCCAGATATGTGGAGTTTCCTTTTTTTCCCCCACTTAAGCAGAGCTTTGCCAATTCATTAAACATCATTAAGTTGAAATAAGCCTCAGCAAGAATGTTTTTACCTCATCTTCAAAAATTATTTTCTGTTACCGTTCTGCACTTGCTGAGCTCCATACTCACCACTTTATTCCTGAGGGCTGAAACACTTCTTCCTCTTGTCCTGGATAATTTCTGGGGGGTCCTAAAGATCCACCAATTTCCATTGATCTCATCTTGAGCTGAACCCAACAGAAGCCGTGGAAAGGCGCAGATTTTTCTCCCTTATCCTCCTCTTATAAAATAAATTAGGACCAATGAGTTTCCTCCGCACACGGGGCAAATTAAAGGAAATAAATTCACAGGTTCAACACTAATGAATCATTCTGGTTTCACTGGATCCCCATTTGCTGCTGAAATGTTTTCCCTCGAGAGCAATCGCAGAGGTTTGGGAGGGAAACAGCCTCTCTCAACCTCACCAGCAATCGGAGCCTTGTTGCACTTCCAGTCCTGGCACAGGTCCCCTCTCCGAGCGGCCCCCGGTTATCCCTCAGGCCGGACGGTTCAGTGCATTATAGTCCTGGTAACAGGAGATTGGCACCATTCCTCCAGCTCTGTTTAAATAGTGACAATATAACTGCTGAAACAATATTTTGGTTCCACTGACGTATGTAAAAACGCTCTGGCCAGGGCTGCCAGGAGCTCTGTTTCCCCCCTTTCCCAGCTGGTAGCTCTAAGGAAGAGCTGAAATCCCAAACGAGTGCATCTCCTGGTTTGCAGGCCCCTGTGTGCTGCAGGTTGTCTTTCATCAGGGATCATCCTTTGACAAACCCTCAAAGAGATCCCCTTGGAACGTGTGAGCAGGAGCAGAGGAATTACAGGGTCCCATATAAACGGAATTAATAACGACCTGATCCATGTGGGAGCTCTGCCCTTGGTGACGTGTTCACACTGCTGTGGGATACGGAGGTGCTCCAGAGGGCCTTAAGCAACTTCACTCAGGTAATGGGAGAATTCAGCCAAAAGCCCGTGGGATCACTGATCCTGTCTAAAGATGGCCCAGTTTGGGCTTCGGACTCCCTTCCTTGATATTCTGGGCACGTCAGGATTTCACACTGAAATCCGAACATCTTGGGTAACTTTGGCTTTCCGTGAATGTTGATCCTGTACAAGGTACAAAAAGGAGCAAGGTTTCCTCTCCTCTCCAAATGCAAATGTAAGAAATTCATCTTCCCAAAAATGTGTCCCCCAGAGTGGTGGCCAACAATGGCACCTCCACGTTGACATAACCGGTCTTGACAGCGCCCAGTAAGGATGTAATTCAGTGCTATATTAGATAACCTACAAAAAAACCTCAAACCATGACCTTTCCTTCCCCCCTCCCCTCCTTTTTTCCTGAGGGGCAGGCTGTAGGGCTGGATCTGGGAATCAGAAAGCAACATGGGTGGTGACCCCCTGGTGCCGAGACTGTCATGAAGAATTATCCATATGTTGAGTTCTGTGCACGTTGGGAGGTCCCAACCCTGAACACCACAACTGTTTTCCAGCCTGCACAGCTCAGCGTGCCCAGGAGAACCATTTAGGAAGAAAGAAATGCCTGGGAAGCACAGCCAAAAGGGGCTGCCCCGTTGGTTTGTTCTCAAATTCAAAGCCAGCTAGGCCACCGTGCTGTGGCACTAAGGCCGAGGTTGTCACCGTCTGAAAAGTCCTCACAAACCCCCTCAGCAACTCTGCTGTGACAAAATTCATTGTTCTACCAGCTGGGAGCCACCAGCAAATGCCCTCACGCTCTGTCACCAACCGGCAAATCCCTTTCCCAGATTGGGATTGGTTGGGCCAAGAGAAAATTGAGGGCTGTGGCTAAACTCGGAGCAATTTTCTTGGCAGAAGGACGTGGAGCCATGGGCTCGAGGCATCGGGAAGGGATTCCCACTGCCTGGGGCAGGAGCTGGGCTCCTCGAGCAGCCTGTGTGGACCAGGCAGCTGTTTGGGATCTCACAGAACAGACACGAGCAGGTATCTCCCCCCCGCTTTCCACCATCCATCACTGAGCTTTACTGGCGACTCGCATTTTTGTTCTCTAATTAAAGCTTCTGTCAGGTGCTTTTAAATTATAGCCCCGATTAGGGACTTTAGATCCAAATTCAGCAGGTTTTGGAACCTGCCATTTTATTTAATTACTTGCAGTAAATTATTTTGACACCCTCAATTAACAATGTCCATCACCTCGGCCCGGCGACGATGAGTGCGAGGAATTTGCCATTTGATCTGTTTTGTCTGCTGGAAGGGTGCAAAGTAGACAAAAAAATTCCACTCCTGCACAAACCCAGTGAGAATTTAAGCTAGTTCCACCCCACAGATTAGAAAATATTAATAATTTCCTGTAGTCTGTTAATATTTGATTGCTAAAACCAAGGGTGTATTTTGGATGGATGAAACCCTTGCTGCACAACCAGACGTGGAGCAGGTCACTGGTGGAAGGACAGGATTGTCCTTCCTGGGTGTGATGATTAAACCACTCTTTTAGAAACGGGATTGCGCCCTGGGAAGCTCATTTAGGTGTTAAATATTTATCCATCTACAGCAGTCAAGTTCCCATTTCATCCACCCATTCCCAGCCCTGGATGGTGCCTGCAATTCCATTTTTTGGGGAGGAGTTTCTCTCGGAACATCCCAAAGGACGCTGAGTGTGGATCATCCTGTGAACTTCATGCTTTGCTGTTTCACTGGGCAGAGCAATATTAAACTCCAACATTCTCCCTCGCTTTAACAACCTTGGGGGTGTTGATGATGGAGCTAATTAGCCATGTTCTCTAATTTATTAAAATCATAAATATTTCACTTCAAGGGTTTCTTAGGGGGGAGAGAGAAGAAGGGGGTGGGAAGGTTAAAGGGAGACAACTGCATGAAATTCTTTGGCTGATTAAACGTTCCATAGGATGCAGCAATATTTTACCTCTCTTAAGTGATTTGGTGGCACATCAGAGTTGGCACCTCATTCTTCGCCCTGTTTGTTTTTAATTATGGCCATTATTTTATTTACCTTGGATAACATCAGGGCCTGGTATGGTTGGCTGGAAAAGCCAAAGAGCACAGAATCATTTTGGTGTCAGAAGCTTAAATAAAGGGCAAAGGAGCAGCAAAACCATTAAAAAAAATGGAGTTAGGAAGATGCCATGTATAGGTCTGCTGCGGAAGCTCTAGGAGAATTTTTAGCAAAGTATGTTGAGAGACTTATGGATGTTTTGGGAAGAAACCTGATATCCAAACCTTATTTCTAAGAAACAAATCTGCATATTTGCTGCCTGAAATAAATCAACTGCACTCTTAAAAAAATTATAGTCTCAAAAACTTCGTATTTCTCACATAAAATTCATGTCGAGGCCAATGCAAATTTCACCAAATAAAGGGCAGTGAAGGAGCCTAAATCCTGATATGGAGGAAAAATTATTTTCCATCCCTTGCAACAATTGCTAAAAATTTAATAGATTAATCTAGACTATGATAGCAGTCCTTGTTTTCCTCTGGATGGAAATTGGTCATGTGGAATTGTAGATTCTCCATGGGAAACCATAAATGTGGTGCAGTCTGCCTGTGAGGAGCTGCCTGGGTTGCTGTGGTGGGTGATTTGAAGCTGTCAGGAGCAGCCAAGTGTGCCTCGGTTTCCCTGCGCACGGCGGAATTGGATCCTTATCTTCTGGCTCGGGGTGGGAGAAGAGGAAGCGCTTGGGAGAGACAAAGCTTGGGGGCTCAGGTATTGCAGCGCCCTTTATCAGCTGCAGAAGCCTGCAGCCATTGTAAATCATAAAGGAGGAGGATGAGAGGAGGAACTGATCCTGGAATGTGAGAGGTGAGATAAAATAAACGGAAAACACCAGGGCTAAAATCCCAGCTCATTCCAGCCCAGCCCCGGCTGAAGCCGGGGGTGCGATTTTCCTCAGCAGCAGCAGATAAAGGAGCAGACAGAATCATGCTGAAACACCTGGGATTACCTGTCCTCCTCTTCCCCCTTCCAAACATCCCCTCCCTGCATCCCCATCGTGGGAGATGCCAGAGATACCCGGCCCTTTGTCGGGGGATGCCTGGGCAGATGCAATCTGTTCCTCATTGTCCCGTAATAGCGCGATTATCTGCGGGCGAAAATGCAGAGTGGTTGCGCCCAGCGAACCATGAAATTGCCACTGCTCCGAGGAACCATTCATCAACAGCTCTTTGGAGACAGCGGGGCCCGGTGGGAGACGTGGGGCAGGTATTCATCCAGAGCCGGGATGCTGGAATGCGCCGGGGATGGTCCCGCGCTGAACTTTCCAAGGAAGAAGTGAACCCTGGAAGACGATGCACACAGGAAGACCTTCCCGGAGAATCGCGAGCGCTGCAACGCCGTGAGATAAGTGCCTGCAGAGCCTGAGGAACGCATTAGGAACGCTGCTGGAGGGACATGGATGAGGGGGTTTGGGTTTTTTTGTTGTGTTTTTTTTTTCTTCCTCTTCAATAGAGAGGAAATGTGGGTAAAGCCATTAAGTTTTAATTCCTCTGGGCTCAGGCTGTGTATTTTGTGTCAAACTCATGGTTAAAATGTGAGCGAGCAACTTCAAGAGCTGCACGAGGAATCTGGACACAGACGGGCCTCTCTGGGGTGGGCTCCTCTTTTAATGACCCTGGCCCCAAGCTTAGGAAATAATTTATAAGCTAAATCCAATTCCTTCTTGGAAACGGCTGCCCAAATCTCTTTCTGCCAGGAGTTCCCACAGAGCAGAGTTGAGGATGGGATCCTTCCCCACTTGCCAAGCTGTGATGACTGAGCCACCCCACTGGGTCAGGTATTCATCCCAGAATACTCAAGCTTATCTAAAAATTTTTGCTATCACCATCAGAGGAGAAGTAGAAGCTCAGTTTCACTCTGCAGGAACAATTCCAGGAGCTCCAGCATGGGCTTCAACACGGATATATTCTTATCAAACAAATGAATATATTTGCACCTCAAAAGATAAGAATGCTGATTTCAGCTGCATTTAGCTTAAAAGAACAAGTCCATCCTAAGTCAACTGAGTTTCCCACTGCTGGTGGCAAGGGCAGGTTTTTTGCCGGGTGCTTATCAGCTGGGCCAGTCCAGCAGGAGCTCGGTGAGCTGGATAAATTGGGAGAGCTGAAATCCTTGGGGGCAAAAGGCTCAGCAAATAAATAGGGAGAGTGGGGTTTGTGAGCTCCTCCCTTCCTGCTCCAATCCAGCAGTTTCGAAACTTGATACAGGGAATCCTACGGGGGCCTTAGAGGAAAGGAATTTACTCCCACCCATCCTGGGTTCAGCCTAACTCCTCATTTTTTTTGTTATTTGAGCCTACGGCCTGGAAAAGTGTCTGCAGATTTTCTGCCCAGAGACTCATCCCACCCGAACCCTGCGCTCCTCTGTCCCTCTGGCACCTGTGACACGGGGGCTCCCACAACTCCCACCCCAGAGCATCCCTGCACTGCCCCACACGGGGGGAGAAAGGATCTGCCACTGGCAGGCATTTCCTCCTGGGTTTATAAACACCACAGGGACACAGGGATCCTGTGCAAAGGGCCTGTCTGCTCGGAAATCCCTCAGAACTTGCAGGAATTCAGTTCAATAAGTTTTCTCCACGCCACGTTAGTTACTGAGGTGAAGTCCCCAGGGTTGGAGATGGCTTTTCCTTTGTGGGGAATTGCAAATTGCTGGGACACTGCTTTGAATCCTGCTATTTATCCAAAGCACTGGGCTGCGTTGTCCCATTAAATGAGCGGTCACTGCCAGATCTCTGGCTGGATTCTAACAGTCCCTTCTGATGAGTGTTTTATTAACTGGAGAAATGATGAGGTTTTATGGCAATTCCAAATCTTGTGACAGTTTGTTGAGTAAATCAGATTTTACAAGACTTGGCGCCCATTTATCCTGTCTCCATCGTCCAAATTGTCGTGGGGGTGGATTTTACCCAGGGAGAAGTGTGAGATAAATGCCTTAATTTCTCTTTAGCTTTTCAGTCCCTGGTGTTACATTTGTGCTGGAGCCCGCTGGTGTGATGAGGAAGTGTTGTGGCCTCTGAATATAAGAACACTGTCCTCTGTTGATCAGAAAGGAAACAACTGCTGCTCGTACAGCAAAAAACACTGGCAAAAAAAATTCCCACTGAGAAAATCAACCTGGTTCGCATAATTCCCTTTCATGGCTATTCACAGCCTGAGATACCTTTGGAAATCTGTGTACACTGGGATTTGGGGGCTCTTAGATCATTCATAAATCACATATCACACCTGCTTGTGTGTTTTGGCAAAAAAAAAAAAAATTAATACATGGGATTGATCAGAGCTCTCCAGTTATTCACAGTTCAGACTTTAGTGGGCAGAAAAAGAAACATCCCCCTCCCTGAAAATGATGCTGGAAAGAGAAATGAAAAGAGAGGTCAAAGGAGTCAAAATGAGCAAATTAAGTGCATTTTGAAAAATTCAGGGGTAGGTGACACAGGGCCTGGCCACAGGCTGCATTACACACGGCACCTCTCAGCTCTTCCCCCTGAGCATCCCCCCACTCCAAGAGCTCCCTCTCCCCTGGACAAGAAGAAAACCCAAAGGCGGATGAATTTTCTGGGAACAGAGCAGCTGAGTCAATAGCCGGGTGTGATCCCCACGAGCTGTCCTGGGAAGCACCGCGGCTCCAGGAGGAGCAGGAGGAGGAGGAAGCCCCGGCCGCCCACCCCAGCAGGGATGCTCGGATGAGGGCGGGCTCCTGCAGCGTCATCCTCAGAACAGCAGCAGCCGGGACAAGGACGGCGCTGCGAGATGCTCTTTAATTAGCGGCCGTTAATTAGCAGTGTAAACCTGACATGCACCCTCGGGCTCAGCACTGGCGGGATAATGTTGCTTTAAACAGGACAGTGTTTAACTCTTCAGCAAATTGTCGTGTCCACGCCGGAGGGGATCGCTGCTGGGCTGCGGCCTTGTGGCCATTCCGGCTGATTCCTGTCCCGTTTT
>VYZQ01022741.1:11367-22499 GCA_013400655.1 Mystacornis crossleyi | reverse complement strand
TCTGAGGGTCAGCAGTGCCAGGGTTCAGTGACCTTTGTGCCTCAGGATTTTGGGGCTGCACAAGCTGAGCCTTGCAAAGTACAGCTTCCAGGCACTACCAGGCATGAACATGCTGAGGGTGCGATTTTAACTTCATTTTCACATCCCTGAATATGGTTAAACATGCCTGGAATTGTCCACGGCCAAGTTGGATGCGGCTTGCAGCAATCTGGGATAGTGGAAGGTGTCCCTGCCCACGGCAGGGAATGAGATGAGATTTAAGGTCGCTTCCATCCCGACCCATTCCATGATTTTTTGTGATCACTCACAATTTCCTTGGTCGTTTTTCTCACCATTTTAGGTTCAGGCTGGACTCCTCACAGCTCTTCCCAGATGTTTTACCTGGATGTGACAAGGAAGACAATGACAGCATCGCTCAGTGCTCTCCAGTCAAATCTTGCTCTAAATTAGTCACTTGAAAGCAACGGCCGAGCCCTCAGCTGGCAAGAAACTCTAGGACAAAAATTTTCCATGTGCTATTTTTACTATGAAATGGGTCCGACAGCAAAGACTGGGCCAGGCTTTTGTAGCAAAGAAGGAGGTACAGATGCCAACTGTCCCTATTTAGGAAGGATAGTTTCTAATTTTTTTTTTTTAAAGCTAAATATCTCTTATTTTTCCATTCTGCCCTTCTTTGAAAGCTCTCACGGTCCAAAATATGTCAATGGACTTTAAAGGTGTGTCGCTATTTCACTCTGCTAAAAGTGCCTTTTTATAGTTTCCAAAATGCCATGGAAAGCCTGGAAGATGGCAAAAATAGGGGGTCTGCTTTCTAGCACAGGAATTACAAATAAAACAGGGATGTCACTGAGTTGTGAGTGGATCTTGCCGTGATGCTGCACAAACCACCCAGAAATCCCAAGGCTCCAAGTCCTTAAATCAACTGGCCATTTAACAAATTGAAGCCAAGTGACTCAGACAGACACAAAAATCCCAACCAATCCATGAAAACTGAAAGAGTGTCGAGGTCAGAGAGCCCTCACGGCTCCATGTGAGACCAGACAAGCTTCTCCAAGCAGACATTGGAGCAAATTTCCCATGAAGGCTCGTGCGTGAAGAGAAACCACTTCAGCTTCTCTTTTGGTTGCGTTTCCCTGCGTCAGCTCTGGGATCTCTGTCTCCATGACCCCAAAGCATGGGAGAGTCTTTCCACCTCCGCCTACCAGGCAAGGAAATGACTCTTTTACCAGCTAAAAGCAACTTTTCCAGTTTGCTGGAAACGCTGTTTTGGGTGTGCACCCACTGCAATGTGAAATCTGAGATGTTTTGACTGGACACTGAGTCCCCAGTACTCGTGCTCTGGTGAAGTGCAATCGCTGAGGGGAAAAAACATTCCTGATGCAAACACTCTCACTGGTGACCGTGAAATTCCTCGTCCGTGGAAATCCCATGGCTGCTGGAAATATGCAGCTCCCACACGGTTTGCTGCCAAGAAAGTCCTTTTTAAGGAATGATGGTGGAAAACAAAAGTGAGGCTGGAGCAGATTTATCACCAACGTCAAAGGAACCGTCCCATCACACTTGGAGCGGATCCGCCCAGCGCTGCTCCATCCATGGCTGCTCTGAGCCAAACTGGGAACAGTGGGAGGAATAGGAATTCAGGAATTCAGCTCTGTTAGTGACGTGTAAAAATGTGTTAGACTGGAGCTGCAATGATCCGGTGGGAGAGAAGGGAAGGGAAGGGAAGGGAAGGGAAGGGAAGGGAAGGGAAGTGGAAAGAGAAGGGAAGTGGAAAGAGAAGGGAAGTGGAAGGGAAGTGGAAAGGAAGTGGAAAGAGAAGGGAAGTGGAAAGAGAAGGGAAGGGAAGTGGAAAGAGAAGGCAAAGTGGAAAGGAAAAGGGAAAGGGTAAGGGAAAGGGAAAGGGAAAAGGAAAAGGAAAGGGAAAGGGATTTTTGCAATCCTCTGTAGGAATTCCTGGCAGCAGCGCTGCCTCTCCTGGGGTCCCAGCTCTGCTCCCACCAGCAGTTCTGCCAGCTGGAAGGATGAAGCCCCATTTCCAAGGGGTGTCTGTGGATCCAGCCTGACCTCCTCAAGCCCAGAAAGGGCTGGAAAGCCGAGGCAGGCTGAGTGCAGACCACACCCGCTGTCCGTGGCATCCCTGCCTGCCCAGCACTGGGAACCTCCTGACACCCTCATTTCCTCCTTGCCTCCAAGCAGATTGGGAGAAATCCTTTCCTTCTCCTCGACAGTAGCATAAAGAAGAAGCAAATGAAAAACTTGTGCTTATCGCTAGGGGCCAAGCCAGCTACAGCTCCTCTGGCACCGCCGAATCCCACGGGAGGGCAAAGCCTGTGAAGCTTGTGCAGTAATTTTAAGGAACTGTGTCATGGGATAGACCAAAATATGAGGCAGCTCTATCGATTTCCACAGATATTTCTACCCCAAATTACTGAGGGAGTGAAAGTCCCCTGGGAACGCATCCCAGTATTGCTTTTAATGGCACTGCCTCGGGCTGGGAACTGCTCGTGCGGTGGGGATTTCTGACTGCAGCTCCAAGCCATGGAGAGCTGCTGCCCGGTAGTGCTGGGATAAACCTCGGGAAGCAGTCCCTGATTTATTTGTTGGTTTTGTCATTTCACGACAACAGGTCACCCCACAGGGCTGGTTGGAAGTTGTGAAATTCCCATAAATCATGCAAGCATTTTGCTTCTTCTGTCTCTTTCTCCCTGTCCCTCTTCTCTGCATTCCTCTACAATAAACACAGCCAAATGGATTTTTTTTTTCTTAATCTGCAGGGAAAAATGACCAATTTCGCTTGCAGGCTGAAAACTCTCGCCAGCTTTCAGCTGGAATGGATTTCCATCACTTTCCTTAACCCCCGAACAAGAACTCTTCCCTTTCCTCAGTGACCTTCTAAGAACAAGAATAAAAAATCAGAATCCAAACAGGCATTTAAAATAATTTGCATAATACACTTAAAATACCAATATTTTCTAAAATAAAGATTGTTTTCCATGGCAAAAAGCAGAGAGATTGCAGAGCTGATAGGATGCAAACACTGAAAGAGTCATCCCAGAGCTTCACGGATCTAAAATCCAGTATTTATTTCTGCTGCTGTCCTAGACACTCTTGCAAAAGCTGCAATTTGAGTCAAATATTTCCATACATTACAGCAGGTCTCCTGTGACCCTCAGGCTTGGGACCAGTTGGATTTTCATTCAGACTGGTGAGTTCACAGCTCGCTGGATACTTCTGAATGCACAAGCAGGGAATCGCTGCCAAACTCGCTGCACTCCAAGGGGCTCCTGGGTTATCGTTCTGCTGGAGGTGGGAGGCAGGAAAAAACACTTTTTGCCTTCCCCCAGCCTGGAGGCCAGGCAAGGGGAGAGCTGCAGCCTTGGAAAAATGGGAAGAGACAAAAAATGCAGCCCTGGAAAAATGGGAACGGACGAAAATACAGGCGGCTGCTGGAATTTTCACAGGACTCTGGCTGCACCTGATCACTCTGCTGATGGCAAAGGGAACAGCTCTGGCACCCCTGAGGATCCCAGGAAATCCTCCCTCTGGCAGTTGCATGGGATCCATCTGATCCCTTCTGGAGACGTGGAACATTTATAGCAGCAGGCCTGGAGAAGAGAAGGGCACAGCCATAAACAGCAATAAAGCACCAAGCAAACTGTGGCTTATAGAGCTGTTTGCTGGGAAAACTCCACGAACGTCACTTCTCCTGGCACTGGTGAGATCCATTTTATGATTCAGCAAGATGAGATGAAAAAAGAACGGAAGACTCACCCCAAAGCTGCAGCAAGTCAGTGGCAGGAGTGGAAAGAAAATCCCCGGGACCTGGTTCCAGGCCCCTCCTCTCCCCATCAGCCTGCGTGTTTTTTCATTACACAGAATGTTTGGTTAAGTGTTCTGAATCTGCCTGCGAGTTAAATCCTAGGAAATCTATGGTTTTCATATTTGATGGAGTGAAATGCACCGAGGGATAATCAAAGCTTTATGTCCCAGCCTTAGAGAAAAGCGTTTCACAACGCTCAAAAAACCTTATTACTTTCCTAAGCAGGGGAATGCCTAATGACACACATATGCTGAGTCCCTTCCTCCAGCTAAAAGTGCAGATGGAAGTGCAGGGAGCGGGATCCAGAGCGGGGGATACAGCCAGGGGGTGCTTCCAGCACTGTTAATTGCATGATACACATCTAAACTAACCACAGACTCTCAAAACAATCTCCTTTTTTATCAGAAGCTGATGCCAAAGTACCCGTGACAGCGTCAGGACCTGGCACTAAAGATCCTTGTGTGCAGGTGGATGGACAGTCCTGGAGCTTATTGTGGAATCAGAGGGAGGAAAATACAAAATTCAGTGAGGATAAAGGGCCACGCGCTGCTGCGGGGAGGAAGAAGTGGAAGAATGCTTCCCTCTACCTAAACCCATCCCATTCCTTTTAGGAATAGCAGTGATACCTAGAACAGACTGAACTCTCCACTATCAGAATATTAATCTAAGAAAAAAGGAAGCTGAAGGCTTCCTTTTTTTATTGTTAGTATTAATCTGATATCCTAAAAAGCAAATACCGGGGTGGAAAAGCTTTATGACCCAGAGACAGGAGAGGACAAAAAATAAAGCACAAGTTTCCTCCCCATCCTTTGCAGTTTTCACCCAGTAAGGACTGGGAGCATTGCCTAAATTACCCGCCAAGGGGGTTTTCCCATGCTGACAAGACCAGGGAGGGAAAAGGGCTTTGCAGAGCCCGTGAATTAATCCTGATTCCATGTTCAAGTTCTAACAAACCCATCACTTGCGGTAAGAGCTGTATTTTTAATGCACATTTGTGATATCGTCCCTCCAGGGCCTGTGCTGGGGTCAGTGCTGCTCCCGAGGGTGGACAAACACTTGTCCATTATGGACACGCTCTTCTGTGGCTGAGAGGAGCCGTGATTCCTTTCTGCTCTTCGTGGTTGCACAATTTGGCCAAAAAACAGTCGTGGAGTTCCTGCATCCTGCTATGGGCTTCACCTCAAAGAACCTCCGTCCTCTTCCCATTGTCCCCTTCTTGTTGTCCTCTTCTCACACATTTAAGCTCCCAAAAACCCCAGATAAATAAATTGGAAGTAAAATTTCACTTTTCCTTGCTGGGATGAACAAAAGATTAAAACTCAGCTGTTCAAGGCGGTTTTTTTTCTTTTCTTGTTAAATGCTGCTGTTTATCCAAATGACATTTCTGTTGCCCACACACTAATTTGGCAGTCGGAATTTCGGACAGTGCTTGGTGACCAAATGCTGTCCCAATCCACTCCTTTGGCCGGTGAAGAGGTGCCCCCCCGTGGGGGGGATGAGCATGAGTGGATGCGTGGGGCANGAAAACATCTATCAAATATCGTCTCCTTGATTCTTCCACGGGCCAAGGCTGTCTCCCAGGGAAAGGTTGCAGCCACCCCACTGCAACAGGCCGTCTCCTTGGATGGTCCGTGGGGTGTCTGAGATAGGAAACTCAATTTATTACCGTTCAATAGGTAAAGAGAAAGGGAATTTATTTGTACAGCTCAGATAATGGTGAGCCTGCAGCAGCTTTAAAATCCCCTCCCCTTGGGTCTCCCTTTATTAGGGCAGTGATTCCATGGATTCTCCTCTAAAAAGCCCTTTCACACTACGGCTGCTTCTCCTGCTCCAAAGCCTCTGCCAACCCTTAATGCCGAAAAGGGGGGATGAAAACATTTAATAAAGTTCCTTAAATCTCAGGAAATGAAGCTTTGCCTCCTTAAGTTCCTTCTAAGGGTGGAAGTTCTACTGTGGCCGGCCCAAAGCGTGCTGAGGTTTCCACGCGGTTCCTCTGGATATTTGGATTCCTTGATAACGCCTCCCCGTCTCCCAGAGAATTCCCAAAACTGCTGAGCCCTCAGCCAGATCGGATTTGCTCCTGAATTGATATTTGGGGCGAATTCACAGCAATTCCATGGCTTTGCCAGCCCCATTCCCAGGAATGCCAACCGGCCCCCGGGGCTGGGTCGGGCTGTGGTCACCGACGCCCTCAAGTCCCAAATTCCTCCCCCTGAACTTAACCCCAGCTTTGAAAAGTGGGAACAGGGAGATAAGAAGGGAAGTAAATCCCATATAACTGTCTTTAAAGAGAGTAGAGGGTGAAAAGTTTCTTCTTTTTTTTTCTTTTGCCTCTTTTTTTCTGCTTTTTTTTTTTTTTTTTATAACTCCCGCCATTTGTTCCCTTGTGAAAACAGAGGCCTGTTTCAAGCCTCTGTTTTCTTCTCAAGAAACCTTTCAAGTCTCCCAGCCCTTCCAGTGGGAATTCCACCGTTTGAGGGAAAAGTTCAAGGATTGCTCCCACAGTATTTAGGTACAGAGAAGATGGGGAAAGAGGATTATTTCTGTAAACACCTAAGAAATAAGAATTATTCAGCGGCATTTTTAGGTCTTCCTGCTTTCAGAAATATAGAATATTATAGATACATATAAAAATACGGATTATAATAATCTGTCATATAGTATGATAAAAATAAAATACCACATAATCACTGTGAAGTTTCCCTCCTTTCCGCTTTCCTGGCACTGCAGGAAAGAAGAACTCACTGCTTCGTTTATGCTCTGTGAAATATTCCTGAGGGGGTTTCACCCTTAAAAGGCTTTCATGGACTTGCAGATAAAAATGTCTTGTTCCTGTGTCACCCTTTTGTGGAGCTGTGGCAGTGAGGGGATTCCTGAAGGGTTAAATTGTGATCAGGTTTGGTTAAAAGAGGAATGTTGCCTCTTCAGCTCTCTTTACTCCCAAGGAAAAAAAATCCCTTGGAGCTGATTTCTGAGGCAGAGAACCAAACACCTGATGGCAGCACATAGAAAGATTCTTCAGTGCATTTGTAGCAGCTCCACACCTCACGTTATTGAAATGGCCGGAGGGATTGGGGTTTTCTTTTTAAATCCTTACGGTTTGGTACTTCGAGTCACCAAACAGCTGCTGGAGCCTTGTAGGGCTTGTTTGTAATTCTGTCCTTTTTGATCCTTTTACATTAAAACCCGAGGCACCTCTGTCCCTGTTTGAGGCAAAATTCACACCACTACAGCCTCCTATTTAAGAATCCATTCAAGGAACAAAACTCCCCCCGCCTTCAACGGGTCCTGCATGACGCCTTGAGAAAAGGGAGAGATGAGCAGGAAAGGATTGAAAAACAACCTGAAGCAGCAAAGGTGCAGGATCTCATCTGAACTAGATCTAAATGACTTGCAGACCTCCAGTTTGTGCTGTTGGTTAATTGTGTGGGGTTCAACTCTGTAATTCAGACAGTTTTATCATTTGTGCCATTGTTGTAGGCAATGTGGCAAGGGAGCTGTTGCTTTGGGAGCCCGTTTATGAATACATGTTTGCAATTTTAAATTAAAAGGCTTTATAGGATCATTTTGGCTGATGCCAACCCACCAATAGGGCGGAGTAGAGGCTTTCAGCACTGAGCTGTTTCTAGAGGGCAAATATATCTCCCCTTGCCAAGAAGACCCTGGCACTTCTTCCTTCTCACTCAGAGCTCTCTGCAGCTCCACATCCCTGCCCTCTTCTTTCCTTAAACCTGTAATCCAAAGGTTTGAGGGCATCTGAGCTGAACTTCAGATTTCCTCACAAAGTAGGTGAGAAAAATGAGGATTTGGGTGGATTCATGTTCACCAAAGGGCTCCAGGTTCACTGGGCAGGTCCTGGAGTGGACCACCCAAATTTCAGACCTCCCTTGAAGGCCAGGTTCTCCAAACCTTCCTTAATTTGGTTAGTGTGATCCATTTTGGATTCAGATCTCCTATATTTCTCTCAAAGTGTGGTGCCCACTTAACACCACAACTGGTGGGTAAGGAAGAAAGAATAACTTTATGCGCATCACATCTGTTTATTTCTCTAGGGTGAGCTTTATTTTGGTGGACTCTGCTGGTCTTTACCGAAGGCACTCCTGTGAGACAACGGACTGCTGGAGGGCTCTGTGGTTGTATCCCTCTAATCCAGCTCCCCCTGGACTCAGATGGCAGCAGAACTGAACCCTTATGAAGCACGACAGGTTTGAAAAGTTTGTTCCCATTTTAGACATTTCTAAACCCAGAGAGTCCTTAGATGGAAGGTTTTCCACAGGCTGCGAAGGACTTGAAATTAAGATGGGATTGCGGTATTTTACTGGAAGCAGAGGGACAAATGTCAGTGCCAGGAGGATTACCGAGCTCAAAAATATTTTCTTCACACTGGACTTTGGAGACAAACAAGGGAAAAGCCCCAAGAACCCTCGTGCACAGACAAATTGGGTGCCTGCAGCTCACCGAGGCTGAATTTTGCTGCTGAAGAGGCAGAGCTTTGTTGTCAGAGCTGTGGAAGCCCAATCAAGCTCGCTGCTGTGTGGGTGGATGGCTGAGGCCAGGTCAAGCTGGGATACAGGGAGATGAGAAAGGGAGAGAAGGCCAGAGCTGACACAAAGGATGGGGACAAGTCCTAGCAATGCATGTGGCAGAAGATTAAACTGTCCCCAGAACTTTGGAAGCACCACGGGACACAACATCTGGCCACCAGCTGCTGCTCCAGAAGAGCCAACAATCTCCGTGCTGAGTCCTCAGCCCCACGCAGGTGTCCCAGGTACGGATATCCCAGCAGGAATGGACACATGGGTGGGCTCTGGTGATGCCTTAGGTTTTAACTTCTTTATTTTTCAAATCCTGTATTGCCCAGTGTGTAGCTCTGAAGTTTCTTACAGCTCGTTAGCTGCTCTCCTAGGCCAGACAGACACAACAAAGCTTCTCTGAGCTGTTCAAGGACATTCAGGCTGTCCTAGGCCCAAAGGTGGAAACTAGAGCCATGAGAGAGGTGGAGAAATTGAAGAGAGCTAAAGTTTTAATTGGTGAATTTATGCTGATATGCAAATGGACCAAACCTATAAAAGTGGAAAGAACTCGTGACTGGTCGTCCATCTTGGGGTCCTTTTTGGAAGTAACCTCTGGCTCCCCAGAGTGTACCGTGAAGGCCTTTCAAATAAATCCTTATCTTTATTCCCTAATTCCTGTCTAGCCCCTCTTTCTAGGTGGCTGGAGAAGGCATCACTGGTTGGACTGCGAGTCCCAGGAAGAGACGAAATAAACCCGGCTCAGCCCAGAAGGGAGGTGTGGGGCTGAACACGGCAGGAGCGCTGCTCTGGAACTCGAGCAGAGGGTTTCTAGGCAGGCTCAGGAGCAGCAGCAGTGGCTCCGAGCCAGCTCCCATCAGCAGCACACCATTTGTCTCCGAGTGCAGTTGTGCCTCCCCAGACCCCGAAATAGCTCGGCCGTGGCGGGCATCCATCAGCAGCCCGGCCCGGAGCGCTCCCAGAGGGAGGAACCGCCGGGGCTCTGCACCCTGCCAGACCTTTGGGGAGATAAATGAGTCCTCCCCGGGGCAAAGGCAGGAGAGCGATGGCCTGAGCGGGGGCTCGGGGTGAAGCAGGAGCCACAGGTGACACTGTCCCCGTGGGAACCGATGGCCCCGACGGAGCCGGAGCAGCGCTGGGGTTGTTCTGTCTCCTGTGCTGAAGTCACATTTAAGTAAAAAACTTCTTAAGGCAAGAGTAAGTATTTCTTACATCACAAAACCTGTAGCTTTCTAAACCTCAAAGAATATCTGTGTTGGGCTTTATTCTTCTTTATTCTAGAAAGCTTTTAGGATTTTTATTTTCTTCGTACGTGGGGAGGTGATGGCAGGAAATATTGTGTTATAAAAGGGAATATTTCATGCAGAATTATCCTACAATATCCAAGGGAAATTCCTTTTCCCACTGTGGACCTTAAAATGAAGGTACTGAGTGACCTGGTACATGTGGGTGGTGCTGAGCCCCTCTGCCAAGTGGTTGAGAACCCATAGATACCAAAAAATCTAAGCTCTGCACATATTAATATCAGGAAAATCACAATTTGTATATTCCTAGTGTGGAGGAGAGATCCTTATGGGGGATTCTCTCAAAGAATTTTTTAAAAGAAACTTAAGTCTGTACAGACACTTGACATGAATCCTAGAAAACACCCAAGAAGAGCAAATGTTGAAAAAAAATTAACAACTGATGTAGTCAGAGGTTTGAGGACTTTAAACTGAACATATTTTCATCTATGCCCTAAACAGCAACAGCAGCTAATAATTTAACCAAGGTCATCCCGCCAAAACTTGTATGGTTTTCATCCTATAAATTAAACTGATCAAAATACTCATTCTCAGACCGTAATGAGTAGCCCAAAAAGCATCAGTTTTTTGGCCATGGTGGAAATGAAAAAGAAAAGAAATAGAAGGCAGCAAAAATACTTATAAAGAATTACCCATCTGAATAATTTCAGTGTTCTGACGTTTATATGTTTGTTCAGACTTGACCATGAATTAACTAGATATTCAAAACGATGGTTAAATAGCCAGATAATGTCAGTTATGCTCAAATAGATCTGAAGGAACTCAAACGGGCTGAGCGAAGTTTCCTTGGATTTACATCCCACTTGCTAACAAGTTTGCAGGGTGTTCCCTTTTTCCCCCTGTTTTTGCCAGGCTGTTAAAAACCTCAGAAAATTTGTATTTAAATGGAAAGGAAAATGCTGGTTGTGCAGGTCTTCTGTCTGCTTTAAGCCAGATGAGTGCCAGCACAAGGAGCTTCTGGAGAAGAGTGGACATGGACACATCCTGAGGGGAAATGGCCTCACGTTGCACCAGGGGAGGTTGAGGTTGGATTCACCATCCCCGGAGACCTTCAAGGAATGACTGGACTTGGCACTCAGAGCCGTGGTTTGGTTGGCAAGGTGGGGATCAGTCAAAAGTTGAGCTCGATGATCTGGGAAATCTTTTCCAACCTGAATGATTTCACCATTCCATGGTATCCAGGGGACATCAAGGTGAGCTACCAGTGCTGGTGTCCAACCACGAGAGAGAGAGGGTGAAGCTCGTGCTCTGCAAACACATTCTTAGAGCTTGATGTGGAGCAGAATTCACTGGGACAGCATTTGCAGAGAGGGTTTGAATCCCCTCTCCCAGCAGGATTTGCTCTCCATGATTTGTGGTTTGAATCTCCTCCCACAGCAGGATTTGCTCCCCATGAGCTCCAGGCTGAATCCCCTCTCCCAGCAGGATTTGCTGCCCATGATCTCTAGGCTGAATCCCCTCCCACAGCAGGATTTG
>VYZQ01022741.1:0-11351 GCA_013400655.1 Mystacornis crossleyi | reverse complement strand
CTCCAGGCTGAATCCCCTCTCCCAGCAGGATTTGATCTCCATGATCTCCTGGCTGGATCCTCTCTCCCAGCAGGATTTCATCTCCATGATCTCCAGGCTGAATCCCCTCTCCCAGCAGGATTTGCTCCCCATGAGCTCCAGGCTGAATCCCCTCTCCCAGCAGGATTTGCTCTCCATGATTTGTGGTTTGAATCTCCTCCCACAGCAGGATGTGCTCCCCATGAGCTCCAGGCTGAATCCCCTCTCCCAGCAGGATTTGATCTCCATGAACTCCACGCTGAATCCTCTCTCCCAGCAAGATTTGATCTCCATGATCTCCAGACTCCTGGACAGTCACACACTTCAGGAGGATGTTTTAACACATTAACACAATTTCCAGAGCTGGCTTGAACCAGGCTGTGTTGGATCAATGCATCCTAGGATATCCTGAGTTGGAAGGGACCCACATGGATCACCAAATCCAACACAGATCATCCAATCCAAACCTGGTTAAGAACAGTTGACTAACAGGATACCAAACTACACAAAACTTTCTTTCAGCCTGAAAGGGAAAAAGAAATATGATTATCTTTCTCTTTTTTTTTTTTTTTTTTTAGCAATTATTCCTTGTTTCCAAATTCCCGTCTATTTCCTGGTTCCAGCCCAGACGTGCCATGGGAAAGGCAGTTCTCACGGCGTTTGCACAAACAGGAAGCATGCGAATTTTCAAAAGAGACCCTATTTTTATGAGAGCTCCCGCTGAGTTTTGCTGACTCAAGAGACCTTGGCCTGAATTTAAATAAGCAGCTTTGGAGGAACCAAATTAATCCTTGCGTCTCCAGACTCCTTATCTGCCATTCATTTCCCAAAACAGAGCCAAGAGCCCGACTCAAAACCCTCTGCCCGCAGCATGGACTCGCTCAGAGCCTGGTACAGATCCTGTAGGACAGGGAGGCTCTAGGACTTGGAGCACTTATGAAGAATCCCATTTTACTGCTGCCAAATATTTAGGGAATCCCTATTTCTTTCCACTCCTGGGAAGGGGATCTGGCCAGATGTCACGCCGAGCTGTCAGAAACCATCACCTTCCTCCCTCCTGATGCTGCCCAGACCATGGGGTGTCAAGAGCCATCAGTCCTGAAGGGGATGTTTATTTCTGTGGATGCTGAGGTGGAGATTTGTATCCTCCTGGCATCCTCCTGGAGCAGCACCATTCCCTCCAATCCCTCTCCAGCTCGGCTGGGTTGGCTCAGCCTTTCCAAGGGATGGATTTTGATGCTCTCCCTCCTGGCAGGTGCCATCCGCACCCATGGAAATGAGCCCGATCCCACCAAAACCTGCCCAAGCCTCACTCCGGGGTCTGAAGAGGGTGATTTTTATTCCCGGATGGAAACTGAGGCTTTCAGGCGGGTTGGAAGGGGCGGCTGCTCCGGGAAACAACTGGCTTTTTGAAGAATAAGGTGAAAGGACCTTTTCTGTGGCTGAAATTCTTGATGCTAATTTTAACAAGTCTTCCAACCCCTCGAAAATTGCCACTCTGAAAAAATAAACAGGGCCCATATTCAGCCACTGAATCGGCACCCAGGCTTTGCTGGGCCACCACTGGGAATGCCTAACAGTAGCCAGCCTTATTCCTGCATGCAGAAACGATGGGAGAGACAGGGAGAAAGAAAGGGAGAGAGGGCTACTCCGGGCTAATTGGCCCGTGGTTGGATGGGGCTGCTGACTTTGGGCTGGTTTTAAGTTACATGTGAGCAAGTGAAATGGAATATAAATAATAGCAGGGGGAGAGCTCCAGTGGAAAAGCCAGCCAGTGTCTGCCTGCTCTGGTATTCATCAAGTCCTGCTGTGGTTTGTGTCACTGGAGGCAGGGAGCTGCCCTTGGAGAGAGCCCACCAGTGCTCCAGGGACCTACTGGGGAGGGATCTGCCGCCCCCAGGTTGGGAAAAAGCCCCAGACAAAGGAGTCCCTTGATTTAGGAGCTCTCAGGGAGCTGCTCTCTATCGAGCTCTAGACCCTGCCCTGGCAGAGCCCGGCGCTGCCGTCAGTGCCGAGGGTTTGGAGAGGCTGATGGAGGCAGTTTGGGATTTGTGTTGGGAAGGGGTGGCTTTGCATCCAACATTACTTTCAGAAATGCCGAGCAAAGAGATCTTCACATGCGCTGCTTTTCCCGGGAATCCTCAAGAACAAAGCACTTTTAATTCTGAATATCAAGCCCTGTTACACCTGCTACAGGTACAGGCAGACCTCAGCTGACAGGGATTTATGTAGTCCCACAGGCCAACTCCCTTTAATAAACAGTTTTTCCTATCATTTCAGCCCATGTCTTTTGTTTCGTCACCAATGATTCCGTTTTTTCTTTTGTTTTTTCATTGTTTTTCCCAATAATTTCAATTTTCAAGCACAGGCAACCTGCAGTATGTATTTGGAAATTAAAGATTTTATCATTCCTCCTACAAACACAAATATGGCCCTTGGAGGAGTGAGTCCCCTACATCCTACATTTCATCCATAAGCACAGTTCCATCTCCTATTTCCTCCTTGGCTTTGTTTTCAAGGGTTTTATTCCCCTCTAATCTTCTTAGTTTGGTTTGTTGGGGTTTTTTTCTCTCTGCTACATTTCCTCTTCATTCCTCCATCACTTCCTGCCTGTATTCTCCCATCCATCCTTCTCATTATCTCTGCTGACAGGAGATTTCCCCCCATCTCTGAAAAGTCACACTTTCAAACCCGGTAGATAAATGGAGCTGGGTTGGTTTGTTTGTCATTACTCAGAAGAGATGCTGAAATCCCTTTATTTATTAACTTCTACATTTTTATAACTGGGATCCCTGAAAAAAATCTGCTTTACTGGTTATCTCCACGGGTGCATCAAGTTCTCCTGTTCCAGGACTTTCTAAGGCCACAAGGGAATCGGGAATACAGAAAACTCAGGAGTTATTTTCCTGGCAAATCTGAAGTATAAATATGAAACCAGCAAAGGATTTGGGGAGGAAACACCCCAAAATCAGGGCAATCCTTTGAGCAATCATGATTTTCCCCCATATATTTGTTCCCCACCTACCTGTTCCTCTACACCTTTGTTTTCTGGCTTTAATGCTGGGAGAACATTAAACCCCACTCTGAATAAAATCCTAAAGGGCAAATCAAATCAAAAAAAAGTCTTACCGCAGAGGATGGGTGCAAACACAATTTGTTTCAAGGTTTTACTACCAGGGAATGTGTTTTTTTTGTTAGAAACACCCCGATCATTCCACAAGGGCCACGGCACCAGGAGGAGACAAAAAGAAATCCTCATGGGATTGTTGAGACAATAGTTATTTGTCATAAATAAAATCTGAGCCTGGCTGGTCCCGGGCCAAACACTGGAAGTTTGTCCTGGCAGACGTGGTGTTACATCACAAACAGGATTATGTCCTGATGGGAACTGCCAGCCTGGAAGTCTGAGACAGCATCTTGGAGCCCTGGGAAGCAGGGAAGAGCTGGTCTGGTCACCAGCAGTGACCCAGAGCATTCCCAGGGCTGAGAGGTGGTGCCAACCTGCAGGTGATGGGTGGAAAAAAGAGGGGAGCAAAGAGCAGGTGGAAACCATGGAAGAGCACAGCTCCAAGCACGATTCCACTTCCAGAGCCAATTGGGAAGATGTCTGAGCTCCTGATGTGAGATATGAGATCTCCAAGTGGAGGAATGACCAAGGTTCACCAGGGAAAGGGGAGCAAAAGCTGAAATGCTGTGGTGTGACAGGTGAACATGGCAGGGGGGTGAGGCACGGGCTGCCCAGAGCAGCTGTGGCTGCCCCTGGATCCCTGGAAGTGTCCAAGGCCAGGTTTGACGGGGCTTGGAGCAACCTGGGATAGTGGAAATTGTCCCTGCCCATGGCAGGGGGTTGGGACTGGATGAGATTTTAAGTCCCCTCCAATTCAAACCATTCTGTGATTCCATGAAATTATGGATTTTTTACTCTTTTTTCCCATTTCCTTCACCGCTGCTATGTGTCGGATCATGGAAACCTGCAAAGTTCTCCGTGCTGGAAGATGCTCCATGTCTTGACCTTGAGTCCAGCAAAGCCGCTGAGGAAACCTTAACTGGACTTCAAAATTTTGCCTTTTTCTTTTTAATACGAAATCACAAAATCCTTAAGGCTGTAGAAGCCCTCTTAGGTCACCAAGTCCAACCCTTAACCCAGCACTGCCAGGGCTGCCACTAACCCATGTCCCCGAGTGCCACATCCTTTTAAAGGCTTTTAAATCCCTCCACCACTGCCCTGGGCAGCTGTGCCAAGATGTGAGTTCTTATTGTGAGCAATAATGTTTCAGGAACCCCTGTGGATCAGCCCAGGAAAAGAGAGGGATCAGTGCTGGAAAATGCCCACAGGACAGGCTGGATTTCAGGGGAAAAGCCCACACAGGTCAGCGTTTCCACACGTGGGCACATTTCTCTGTGTGAGCCCGCCTGTGCTGAGAGCACCTAAACCTCACATCTAAAAAGCCCAGGCTGCAAAAAAGATAAAAAGAAAAAGAGAGGGGAAAAAAAAATAAAGAGAAATATTTGGGCAACTGGAAGGAATTATTCATTCTCCATAGCCTGGGCTCTATCCATAAATCATCCATAATTTTGTAGATGTCTAGAACAATGTTACCATTTGATGAAATAAAATACCCAACCTCTGTGACATCATCTTTTATCTACAGAGTCCTGCACACTTGGTCATGTTCCTGAGCCACATTTGTTCTGCAGATATTTAGACCAAACCTGACATTTTATAGACTTCCTCCTCCTCGTGCATGTGTTGGAGACAGTTGTTTGGATTAGCACGATCAAAAAATTTAACACAGCCTTTCAAGATCCCATTTTCATCTGGATTTGCACAACACAGAAGAAAGCAAGATGCCAAAAACATGTTTTTTGGGAAACACATTCACTTTGTTGTGACTGTTTGTAGCTGGTGAAATCCTGGGATGCCCTGATTACCATGACCTGTGTGCTTTCATACAAGCCTAAGATATAAAAGCCCTGTATACAAATGAAAACCGTTAACTTTCATACCACATGTGTTGTACTTATGCCAGTGGGAAATGACAGAGAATGTACAAGGTCACGGTTTACTAAAAATATAAAAGTTTAACATGTGGTGTTAATAGAACACACAACAGGGGTCACTGGTACAATGGAAAATAATTCATTTCCAATGTCAGGCCAAGTAATTCACTAGGAAAGAACATTTGAAAATGTGTTACTTATATCTTTCTCTTTCTGTTCTTTAGGAGGAGTTTCAGGGGGAAAAAAAAAAGGCAAAATTACTGCTAATACCAATGCATAAATAATAACCATGATTCAGATTTCAACTGTGTCAGAATAAACCAGGCCCATCAGCCCTACAGGAGCTGGCAGACCTCTTCTCCCTCCCTCATGTTTGACTGGAATGAGCACCAAACCCCACCAGGATGGTTTTAAACCTTGATCAATACCTCTGCAGATATTGGGGTGCCTCAGCCTCGAACCAGGTGCCACAAAACTCCCGCCCAAACTCTGCCTAATCCAGGTAGAGTGTCAAGAATGGGAATGGCTGCCCAGGGAGGTGGTGGAGTCACTTCATCTCTTGAAGAAATTACTCTGGATGTGCTCTGGTCCAGCTGATGAGGTGGTGACCAAAGGTTGGAGTTGATCATCTCAGAGCTCTTTTCCAGCCTCAGGGATTCCCCGATTCTGCCGGCCCAGCAGGAGTCCGTGTGCCCAGCACTACAAGCCACGAGTGCAGGGGTTTGTCTGCACCAGCCCAGCACTGAAACCCCCCCAGAAATCCCAAAGCTGCTCTCACCCTCCACACCTCAGCTCATCTGGTGGTCCTGCCCCAAACAACGAGCCAGGCTGAGCCTTACACAGGCTGGAGCCACGGGACACGGCCACGGTGTCCCCTCCGTGACATCCAGCCAGAACCCCCCTCTCGCAAGGGCTGCCACCCCTTGTGCCCACATCTCCTGGCACCACCAGCACCACTCGAGGCCCCCCCTGCCCCATCACCTGCACAAGACCCAGCTCTCATCCCAGAGACTCCACACGACTGAGGCATCTCCAGTTATGTGGAGGGAAAAAATAATTAGAAACAGAGGTGACAGAGTTGCTTGTTCCAAGTGATAAATAAATCTGTGAAACTGAGTCGTGTTGGGTGCCACAGCTGGTGCTGCTGGCATGATGCTGGCACCAAGGAATGCATCTCTGGAGTCACACAGCTATGGCATTAATGCTCAGAGAGCTGATGCAACCCCACAGCATCCCAAAAAACCTGTCCCGCAGCTGCAGCCGTGCCCTCACCTGCCTGTGCCAATGTGCCACACGCTGCTCTGTCAGCAGGTTTCGCCTGAAGAGAGCAGCGGGTGAGACTGCTTTCCCTTCCTTCCCTCCCTTGCCGAAAGTGCTTTGATTTCTGGGTTGGCTCGGTGAATTTCTGTGCTGTGCATGTCCCTGTCTGGATGGTCAAACTGACGGAAAACCTGTTGGAACTGGCTGTCCTTCCCTCCTGGCTCCTGGTGTTCCTGCTGCCACCACCCGTGCTCACTCCGCAGAGCTGCCTGTGGTGCCAGAGATGTTCAGTGCTTTTCAAGCCAAAATGGTCATGGTCGAGCTAGAAGAGCTGCTGGAAACCTTCTATCAGCTGGACCACAGAGACCTATCTGTGGTGCTTCCTTGTAGGGCTCGGCTCAAGCCACGGCCAAAGTTTTTAGGTCAAATCTTGAAACTGTTTGTCTTCCCCTGGGAGTCCCGGGAAGGACTGTGAGCGAGGCTGCAGCCTGATTTGTGCCCATCTACATCGCCCCCAGTGTCACTGAAGTTTATGGGATTCTTCCAGTCTGACTCAGTCAAAGGATCATTAAAATAATACAGTGAGAAACAGTCTCAAACCCACGGCGGGGCAATTAAACCGAGCAGACAGATGGAAAGATAGATCAGAGGGAAATGTGTGCTGGGCATTGAAAAATACAGCGTGGGGGCTGTGCAGGGCTATTCCCAAAAACAACTTCGTGACACCTCCAGACTGGAAAACTCTTCTTTGTAAATCGTTGTCTTATTTCCTGCAGCCCTTTGGATGCACCAGCAGCACTGATGGCACTGGATAAGGATATTCCTTTTCCCCCCCAAAGCTTTGAGTGGCAAATGCCAGGGTGGAATTAATCTTTCCTATCCAAACGTGCGTTCAACACATCCTGCTTGCTGCGATTAACAACCTGACATAAAAAATGTTACAGGGCATAGAACACTCATAATAAATTCCTAAGAGATGATATTAGTTGGCTGTTGGAGAGGCAGCCGTGTTACAGCACACTGAGCTCAGTCTAAAGGATGATATTTAGGCAGATTTCATTGCAATGCTGAGAATGATATGGTATACTGTGCTTTTTTTTAATAAATGCTTTAGTTTTCTGACATTGTCCAAGAATTTGAAATGAATGTTTAAAAGATACCGCGTGTGATACACAGCAGCATTTTCTGTGGGGTTAAGGATCGTGGAGAAACCTGCTGAAGTGAGGGGAGTCATCCCCCTGATGGAAACATCCGTGCATCTCTAGCAGCACTGAAGAAAAATAAAAGCAAAATATTGTAGCACTTGGAAAAGTGAAACTTCTCGTTTTACAAGCTTCTCTCATGGTCTTGAGCTGCCCTGAGTTAGGTTAAACCCTTCTCTTGGCAGCACAGCCAGCCCTGCCGGCAGTGCCCACAGGTGAGCGTGGCTCAGGGGGCGAACACTTCAACACCTCTGCATGACCGTCTGCAACCTGCTCAACCCACCCGGGTGTCCCACAAAACACGTTCCAAAGGGAGCAGATCCCTCCCTTTGTATCTCTGTGCACATTTACAGTGGTTTCTCATCTCCCAAGGAAAAGCAAATCTTGTTTTCCTTAGTATCCACTCAACGATCCTTCAGATTATAAAGAAAGGAACCAGTTTATTTTAAAATAAAGCATTAAACAGATACGCTCATGCGTGTGCTCAGAGAGACGGATACCCTGGCAACTATCATGGGGACATTTTTAGAAAATTTCTTAATTTTCTGGCCCAGGGTTTTGTTATGACATGTAGCTAAGAGAAGGGAGAGATGCGGTTTCTCCGGCCCCTGCCAAACCCTCTGATTTCCACTGTTTGCTTTGTTCATTTAAAAAAGTAGCAATGATTTCAAGAAATTGCCCATAGGATCTAATGCAAGTGGTAGTTGTATCCTCTGCTGGGACGGGCTCTGGGTAAGGAATATGTGTGGGGATGTGGGGAGGGAGAGCAGGGAAGGAGAGGAGGGAAGGAGGATTCACGAGACACGGAACTGACAGAGCTCCCTTTTGCAATCCTCCCTCTCTGCTGCTTTATTATTCTTCTGTCACTAATCACAGTTAAATAAATTATTTTATATATGCCATCTCAACAATTTGGGCTATGTTCCTTCTACACCGTATCCATCAGGATGTCCCTATAAATCAGGGAATGTAAGCGATGTGAAACATGTCCAAAAAACAAAACCCAAAAGCTGACCAGTCAGGTGAGTATCAGTACTTTTAGGAACTTTTCTTCATGTTAAATTCATTTTCATACAGCTGCAGGCAGATATATTTCAGAGTATATAATTTTTAACATTCATCTGAGGGAAAACTAAGGTGAGATGTTTGGGATCCTCATGGGAACGAGGGTTTGCAGGGCTGGGATTCAGGGTCAGTGGGAAACTATTAACAGAGAGCCAGAAAATACCCAGGAAGAGCTGAGCTCCCAAGCAGTTTGGTGAAATTTGGACTTCCTGATCTTGGAGATCTTTTCCAACCTTAATCATTTAATAATTCTGTTGATACCTGAGCCAGCAACGCAGCCCAGGACAAGGACATTTAGGGGGAAAGCAAGTGGCACTGAGGACTCAGCACCCAGGGCTGACACGGTGCCTCTTTCCCCATGGAAAGCCCTTAAAATGCAGCAGGGTCTAACTGAGATCCTCAGTGTGACCACAGAATCATTCAAGCTGGAAAAGAACTCAAAGATCAGCAGGTCCAACCTTTGGCTGATCACCAGTTTGTCAATTAGACCAGTGCACTGAGTGCCATGTCCAGTCCCTGACAACATTTAATTGGGATCAGGGCTATAATCAAGGCTGAAAAGAGGCTTTTTTATCTCTTATATGGACTTATGACCATCTAATATCCCCTAAAAAACCTGTATTTAATCAGGACAAATCTGCAGAAGAAAAGAGTGGCACAAACTCAGTGACACCCCTCAGAAATAAATCACACCCAGGCCTGAATGGGGCAAAAACTGGTGAAGTAAGCAACACCAAATTAACAAACTGCGTGTGATCAGGAAGAAAGAGGGTGTAAAACCCAGCTCCAAGCCAGCACTGGTACAGGTTCAAGCCCAGGTTACTTTCCCACAGGAGCGTTCCCTGTTTGGTCAGACAGATCTGTCTGATCTATATTTAACTAGTCCAGAAAGAAAGCCAGATAACCAGGTTAGGGTTAGTGCTCGCGGGGCTGTGTGTCTGTGTCCTGGTTCCACAGTTATTAAATGCCTTCCTGTTGGAGTAATTAGGAGAGACACGCCGAGATTTATAGAGCCCTAATCGTGGCAGACATTCCCAGCTCCCTATCTGAGGGATTCAGCCCGTGCTTCTTGCCAGGTTCCCATTTCCACCACATTTTTGCAGTTGCAAAATTAGATCAAGAAAGGAGACGAAAGCAAAGGCTTCTCGCTGGCTGCTGGCATTTTGATTCCCTCACTTCCACGGACCTTGTTTATGTGTTACTCCACTTTAAACAAACTCTCTCTTCGTCTTTTCCTTGACAAGAGTTGTCTAGATGGAAGCAGAGATCGAGGCAGCCCTGCTCTCTCTGAGTGCTGTTGAACCCCTCCGGGAAAGGATGGAGCAGCCCCAGCCACTTTGATCCCAATAGTACATGTGAAAAACCCCAAAACTGGCCCTGACACAAATGAAGCTGGGCAAAGCAGAGCTGGCTGCTCATAGCCAACGTGGCAGCAGCGCCAAAACCTCGGGAGATGTGAAGATTTAGGGCTCTGACTCACAGACGGAGCAGATTAAACTCGGGCTTCCCACAGCTTCCTGCCCTGCCCCGGTTTAAAGTCTCCCTCCTCCACAGCACGGACACTTCAGGCCCGGGCACAAGCCCAGCCCTTCAGCAAAGCCATTTCCATGGCACCTGCCCCTCAAGGATTTCTATTTCTTGCCCCATTTTTACATGGGGGAAAACTGAAGTGCAGAGATGCTTTGCTCAAAGTTTTTAGGACTGGCTGGACAGAGCTGTATTTCTACATCAGCATAAAGACATCTATTAAAAACCTGCACAGACATGTAGGCAACTCATGGAAGTGTCTCAGAGGTAGAAATCAGGTTTTAAGGACTGGCTTTTTCAGTGCTTTCCTCCCATGACTCCCTCTCATGCTACAAAGAGTGGACATCAGCCCACATGTGAGTGCCAATGGGAATAAATCGTTATTAGCAGGATAGAAGAGTTTCCTGTCCATTTTCTTAGCCCAGGTGAACAGAGGCTGATGAGAAATCCATGTACAGCATCATTTGATTCCATCAGGTAGATCTGGGACCACGATCAACAATCACATCTAGATTTAGTTTTCAGAGCTGAAGGTCTCTAGGACTGTCAATCACAGCCCCACTTTAAAGCCACAAACATTGATGTGAGTTAAAATCTGTGGTGGTCAGCATTAATATGGCACCACAATTCCATGGGAGCCTTGGGATGGCAGGGACAGGTGTAAACTCAGTCCTCAGGAGGACTTTCCCTTCGCAGGTTGCTTTTAAAAACCCCTGGTGCAGTGGCATTTCCTTCAGGGCATTTGCCTTCTTATCAGCATTTAGCATCTGCCAAGTGATTGAAATGTGATTTAATTTCTCATCTATGTGATCTGGACATTTGTGTTCTGCTTCAGTGCTGAAAAGCTCGGGATAAGCCAAGAGGTTCCTGGAACACAACAGTTAATGAGGAAAAGTTGTCTTGGCAGGAGAAATGGCCTCATAGGCTGGTTCGAATATATTAAAGGTGAAATGTTTTGCAGTGGGGAGGATGCTCTTTCCAGCTCCTCGAGCTTTTGAGGTTGGGTTTCCTGATTTGCATTCTTTTGAAAGGACAGATAAAAGCTTGGAGTCATTTCTGCTTCCTTTGCTGTTTGGAAAAGTCCAGGGGCTAGCATGGAGATGCTGAGGGATGTACTTGGCACACACCAAACGAAAAAACTGAGGGGAAAGAAAAACCAAAACAGGAAGAAATGAAGAGTTTGGGCGTGTGCTAACAGGAGTTACTGTTCCTCTGGTTTGAAGGCTGGTGACTTCACCACCATGGACAAGCTCCCCCATCCTGCAGCTCTCCAAGGGC
>VYZQ01022735.1:0-14277 GCA_013400655.1 Mystacornis crossleyi | reverse complement strand
GAGGAGGAGGAGGAGGAGGAAATGCGCTTGTCACTTCCTGAGCGGAGCCAGCGCGGGCAGAGCCCGGCCCGCACCTGCTGAGCGCCCGCCCCGGGGACCCGCGCACCGGAGCGCTCGCTGCGAGGGGAGGCGGGGGAGACCCCCGGCTGCCGCCCCGAGCGGGCATTCCCCAGGGTTAAGCATCGCCAGAGAGAGCGTGTGTAGGGGGAAGAGGTCCAAAAATAATAGAAAAAGGGGGCTTCGGGCAGCGATGAGGCGCTGCCCGACGGGGAGCCGCGGGCTGGCCCAGGCAGCGCTGCCGCGGCATCAGCGCCCGCACACGGCCCCGCAGCCCGGGATGCTGCGGGTGCGGCTCGCGTGGGGCTCCGCGGCCCGTTCGGAGGCCGAGAGTGACTCCTGGTGGCACGGCCGGCCCGCGGAGGAGCAGGAGAACTGGACTCCATCAGCAGCTCATTGAAAGGTCCCCGCGAGAAGACCTAGCGCCCAAGTTTTGGCACAGCACAGATGCACACCGCCCGCCCCTACACCCACCGGTGGGATACGGCCAAAAAAAAAAAAATCACAGTCTTTAATTTTCGTCTCCATTTTCCATAGAATCATTGAATGGTTTGGGTTTGCAGGGACCTTTAAAGATCATCTAGTTCCAATCCTCTGCCATGGGCAGGAACGTCTTCCATTAGACCAAGTTCTTCAACCTGGCCTTGGCCACTTCCACAGGTGGGGCAGCCACAGCTTCTCTGGGCACCCTGTGCCAGGGCCTCACCATCCTCACAGGGAACAATTTCTTCCCAGTATCCCACCTAACCCTGCCATCTGTCAGCTTGAAGCTGTTCCCCCTTGTCCTGTCACTCCAGTCCCTTGTCCCAAGTCCCTCTCCAGTTTCCTTGAAGGCCGTTTTGGAAGGGGCCGTGGGTGCTCTGCAGCACTGAGAGGCACATCTGCTCGGCTCCACGTGGGAACGGCCTTTAGCAGCACTGTGCTCTCACAGTGACATTTTCCATCCACCCAGGCTGCTCCGCGCACAGCACGCGGGCTCCTTCCGAGAGCGAGCGTAACGAGCGAACAAGGAAACTACATGACAGCTAAAAGGAAGATTTAGGACTCATTACAAAACAGAGCCCAAACATTAATCTTAAACATATGTGAGCAGACAACACAGATGTCATCAGGAATGAATCTGGGGCTGAATTTCATCCGCCCGGCTGGATGGCCGGGCACGGTGCTGGGGATGGCGTGTAGGGACAAGTAAGGGACAAGTAAGGGCATGAATGGTAAGGGAAGCTGTAGCTGGGAACTCAGAAGTGCCCTGGGTGTCCTGCCCTGCTGCTGCACAGCCCAGGACAACAAACAACTGTCGAGGAAGACTTATCAGTGAGTATTCAACGCGGTGAAGAAGTAAGAGGGAAGCAAGCAGAAGTTGCAGGCGGATATTTCACGAGGGAACAGCTCCCACCAACACAGTGAGGGCTGATCTCAACAAAAGTGGCTCCGTGCTCAGTACACTTAACATTAAGCAGGAGTGGCCAGTCTNGGAACAGAAATAACTTTCAAGCTTTAAAGAACTGGCCAAGAGAGTTTCATCTTCGTGGACAGAAAATTCAATCTGTTTATTTGTGAGCTGATTTGTGTTTTTGTCTCAGATGACAGTGCCTTTGCTACTCACTGACTAGGAGCCTTCCTGATGGAGATGGAAACCGTGGATAGGAAAAAATCTAATGATCCCCTTCTGAAGCGATTCTGGGGTCCAAGTCATTAAGACATGTCGATGTAGCAGTGCTAAGCCCTGTGGATAGACAGCTTTTTCTTCACTTCCAGTGCACAGGATTTGGCTGCAGTTACAGCCTTCTTTTCATGTAGCCTTTCCAAGGCTTCGCTGTCTGCTCCAGTTTGTTGTTATTCGAGTCATATGCACCAAGGTCACCAACAATTTCAGAAATGTGTCCCTTTCACAATGACCTACAACTCTGCATTGTCCTTCTGAGCACCTGAGCCATCCCAGTTATTTATGGGTTTATCCTTCTGCCTCTCCTGCCAGGCAAGGAACACAGGTAAGGGACTTGCCCAGGGCCAGAGAGTCAGAGTGTCCCAGCCACACGATGATGTCCCAGCCACAGGATGATGTCCCAGTCACCCCGCTGTGCTCACAGGGACATCTTGGATCCACCAAAGGTCTCCGAGAGCACAAAATGGAGACCGGCTTCAGAGCCATCCTCCAGTTTCAGGGGAAATCCTCAATTTCACAAAATCTTAATAAAAGCAAGCAGAAGTATGTTTAACAAATATTTCATGCCCAGGGAATGAGCACGTCTCTGTAATATGATCAATGTGCTCTGGGTCAGAAAGTACCTGAATCACAGATGCCCTGAACAGGTGAAGCATTGCTCTGCAGAGGGTTGTCATGAGGAGTGTAGTTCTGACTACTTTTGGCATACGATGGCCAACCTTAAAAATCCCTTTTTTATGTCACAGGCCATTTGCTGCACACATGCAACATCTTTGTGTGTGCTGCCTCCCTCCCTTCCTTGGCAGAGGCTGTGACACCTGATCTGGGTGCCCCAGACTGGGAGCAACGGAAACGCTGATGGATAAAATAAATAGGCCATGAAATATATACATGAGCCTTTCTCTCTCCGGAATGTGCTTATCACTTTGTCAGCCACTTTTGGGGCTGAATTGGCTTAAGGTAAGCCCAGAATTATTTGTCCATCATCCACAAAGCCCGAGGCAGCTGCAGACATGCCTCAAAGCGTCACCCTACCTTGGATAAGCAGCAGTGCAGCACTCATGGAGCTGAGGAGCCCTGAGGTAGGGCAGCAGCCAGAGAGGTTAATTACTACTGAAAATTGGGGTGAAAGATCCTTCTGCTCGGATTTCAGTTCTCAACCCTATCAACAGGTGAAATTTCTCAATATATGTACACTCTGCCCACCTCGACTTGACACATGACACTGTCCAGGGATGCCTGGCTGCTGCAGTGACTGTGCTGAGGTTTGTGTCTGTTCCCTCACCGGCCTCTATTAGCTCTGGCTCTCCAGCACGGGCTCGCGCACTTGTGATTACTCAGAATTTAAATGTTACCTGGCAGCAGCTGGTTTGCCTGACAGCACTCCGTTTAATTTCCAGTAACACAGAAACGGGCTCATTTCAAGCGATACTGTTACCTAACAAATGGAAATTAAGCCGCAGGTTGGCTTTTCCCTTATTTGTGTTAAACAAAACACGCCAGCGTTCCTTTCCCTCCTTTGTCTGGAGGCTATAACACCTCATCCCCTTTCACTGAAAGCCCTTGGTAGCCATTAATTGCTCCTCAATTTAGCTGCCACCACAAGGGTTAGGTCATGCTCAACCTACTTGCAGCCAAGGCATGGGATGGAGCCGTGCACCACCCATTCAGCCACGGAGCAGGTAACGCTGTGCAGGGCAGCCTCCCCCTCCTCTTATCCCACAAAAGGCAGCAAGCAACAGGAATTCAAAGGCAGATCTCCTTACGGCTTTGCAAAGCCCTGGCCCAATTATTTCCTTTGTGCTCTCCACGTATTTTACAGGAGATGATTCGATACGCTAAAATGCTTGGAGGGCCTATAAAATAAAGCAGTTATTGTTGCAGCAAGCCATGTTCTCCACCTCTCGGCATGCCAAGATCACGAAAGCAACGCCAGTGCCAAAACACTGAAAATTTTGCTGTATGTTGCTAAATACCACACTTAAAGATTTTGTCTGGTATGAAATAACATAAAATTTGGCAGTTTTATACCAGGCACCCTGGCTCACAGCAGAACAGACGTAGCAGAGTATATGTACAGGCAGATTTTCCTCACAATGGCTACAGTGCTGCCAGTGCATTCCTGGAATGTGGAAATACATGGAAGCCACTGTCAGCGATGAAGAGAAGCATGCTGTGCCTAATGTACCAGAAAAGCTATTCAAGAACCCATCCTTACCTAAAAATAACTCCAGAGAGGCTGTGTCAGCTCAGCTTTGCAGCTTCACCGGTGTCTGTTTGCTGTGCCCTGCACACCTGGCCTCACCCTGCACTCCTGGGCACCAGCCCAGTCCTTCTAAGTGAGGGACTTCAGTTCATCCCCTCATTTGCCCATTCGTTTGACTCTTGGGGCTCACAGACCTCACAGCCAGTGCAGAACTGAAATAATTTCAATACAAATGATACGAGAGAACGTTGTTTGCTCTCCAGAGAACCACACCTGAGATCTCTGGGGTGGGACACGCACTTCTTCACCCAGGTATAACGAGCTCGGCTGTAAACAGCAACAACTCAAATATCCAAAGTTCCTTTCTAAAAGTTCCTTTTCTGGTTGGAAAAATACAAAGTAAAAAAACCCAAACCTGACTATCCTTTTGCTATAGGTGTTAAATACCCCAAATCCTATGATACAATCCAGGTAGTCAGCTATCCCCAGATTTCAGAAATGGTGTTGTAACACTGGGTTGAATTCAAGAAGGTGAGCCCATAATGCAAACAGTTATTTCAGCCTGATGCTCTCAATAATGATTTGCAGGAATATTCTGATGGGACAGAGAGCCTGTGATCACATGCTGCATCACTGCTGGCCCTGCCTGGAAAAGCAGCTGCCATAATTCTGTTGGTGTTGCTGATGTAACCCAACAGCTCCTAAAAAAAAAAAAAATTGTAGCTCCCAGAAATTCTTCGTGTTACACCACAAAATCACACTGAGTTTCAAGAACAGAATATTAATTCCATATCTTCTAAGCCTTCAAAAAAGAAAAATCAACCTTTAAAAATCAGCCTATTGACAGCACTGCAGGCCAGGTTGGAAAGGGTTTGGAGCAATTTGGTGTAGTGGAAGGTGTCCCTGCCCATGGCAGGGGGTTGGAATGAGATGGTCTTTAAAGTCCATTCCAACCCAAATCATTCTGGGACTGTATGACTATTCCTGCTCCTTAAAGACCATCAATGAACATGCCTCTCTTGTAGCTGGTCACCAAAAGAGAAGTCAAGGAGTAAGGAAACATTACCCTTCCCTCTGAATTTTCTGTGTTCGTTCAGTTGTGCCATGATTTTCATGTCTGGTATTTCTCACTTCTCAATTCATTTAAAAAGGGTTATAAGAGTACTTATTTCAAGAAAGTACTGTGATTGCTGAAAGGGCAAAAGCTTTTTGTCTTGAGAACCCATTTACCTCACACTCTTACAGAGTCCCATGTGTAGAAACTCTCCTAGAACAGACAAATCAATAATTATTTCATTAACATCGCTTGTTCACCTCTCTCAGATATTTCATCCTGACAGTTCAGTTCTGTGATAAGCCCCATAAAATTCCAGTGTAAAATGCTCCAAGCTCTTTCAGTAGCACAAACCCTGCAATGAATTCAGTGGCCTCTCCCAGTAAACGCCTCAAAAGAGAATCCCTAAATGGTTTTCTTGGCAACAGGAGACATCAGGAGCCAGGTTTGAGCTCCACCAAGCACCGATGTTGGTGGACGTGCTTTGTTCCACCTTAGGCACTGAAAGCCATCCTCAATCTTCCAGGAATAAAAGGTCAGTCCTGAGAGAATTTCATCCTTCAGCATGCAGTCAATGGATGAGGGAACACAAACCCTTTCTGTTCTGCCCACGTTCTATGCAAAACCACTCCAGGAAGGTTTGCCAGCTCCGCAGCATGGTCCAGCCTAAACTCGGTCCTGCAGGAACAGCCCGTGGGCTCAGCCACCTCCGGGATCCACGGAAGATGTTGATTTTACTACCCACAAACCTCATATTTGACAGTGAAATCACGGACAGAGTTTTCAGATAGGAAAACAATAGGAGTAAAACGTGTTTCAAATGCTGCATTCATTCTCCTGCATTTAGTCTGGCGTTGCAGCTGGACCCAAGAGTCACACAGCTGTGTAGTCGTGAAGATTCCAGCCCTCAGGAACTACCACGGAGCATTCCCCCAACTTCCAGCAGAGATTTGCTCCTCCTAAATCACTGCTTATTCCTCTGCCTCTTTTTCTAACAGTTTTTTCACTGAAATGCATCAACATTTAGAGATCACACCATCAGGAACCTCCCACCAAGATGGACTGCCCCGAATCAAGGACAGTCTTTGATAAGTCATTTCCAAATCCTAGTAGCCATAAAAAACCCCACGGCCTAAGTCAGTACTTGAGCAGCTACCTAGACTCCATTATCCAGAAAATACCAGGTTTCCAACGGAGCAGATTTTAAAAAGTAAGCCTTTGGTTACTGTTGCCTTAAAATAAAGCTCCTAAAACATGTTTTATAAGCATTTTTCTGCTCTCCAGTGACACCTGGAAGTGCTTGGGACTGAAGAAATATGCAAACTACAGATCAGATGCAGAAATACTTATTTTCAAGCAATTTTAAGAAGCTTATTTTTAGCTTTACAAATTATATAAAAATACTACCCAGACAACAGAAACTAGTAATAATCAGTTCTTTGAAGAGGAGAAAACAATCCTTGACCTGAACCTCGCATATCTTGTGGAGTGGGAATCTATGGTTAAATTCCAACTAATTGATTAAAAGAAAATCCATGCCAGCCCTGATTTTATTTTCATTCCATGATTAAATACACATCATGCCTTCATTAGCAAAAATTACAGATGGGAATAAAACAGATGCCCGAAACACATCCTGCCAGAGTCCTTGACAATTAAAATTTCCTTGTATTAACTGTACCTGATGCCAAAAATGTCACAGGCTTTTTACTGAGGCTGTTATCAGCAGTGTACTTTGAATCCTTTGTACTACTGTGCTAAAAAAATTCTGTTTGGATTCCCAGTTACGTTTCCTAGCACTCCAGCTGGCTGCTGGGCAGAGGCAGAATACAGGACTACAGCAGTTACCCAAATGGTAACAAGCCCTTGGTTTGGGCACTCAGGTTAGAACCCAAGTCTGACCAAATATGCAAAGAATTATTCTGGGACTAAATTTTTTCAGCACTGCCGATAAATCATTCTCCCAGTTGAATATATTTCATTTTGCAAAAAAGTTGCAGCAGCAGGATTCCTACCTTGAGGACATCAACAGATGGATCACAGAGGGAGGACTCACCACTGTTCAAAATAATGCCTTGATTCCTATCCTGGGAAAGGACTGGAAGTATTTATTGACCCTTAAAGATCTCCCGGGCCCTGGGAACGAGGAGAAGCGTGGAAAGTAGGAGAAGCAATTCCCTGATAAGCAAACATGACCTTGCCTGTGAAACAAAACCTGATTGCCTAAGAGGGCCTCCTTGATGTTTGAAAGAACAAGTTTATTGTCACCTGCAAATGTGTGTCAAGGCATGAAGAAATCTCATTTTCCTGCCTTTCAAGCAACAGCAATATTCTGAGATTACAAAACAGAAGAAATGAAGGCAATGCAATTGAGCAAAAGGATTGCACACAGAAGTCAAAAAGATATTTATATATAAAAAAAAGGAACAAGGAATGGATAGTGATGCTTTGAATTCTTCTGGATTTATACAGCTAAAATCCATTCTGAGAAATTCACCGGAAAACTTCTGGTCATTGTGGCTCTAAAGACATTAATATACATCAGGGTAATAATGAAGGAGGCATATGTCACACACCAGAGGCTGCAACATCACACCTTTATGTATTCATGAGATCAGGGAAAGGAACTGACCAGGCATGAACACACTCAGGCAAGGGAGACTTAAAAACACACCCTCTGTGGGAAAAGAGCTGAGCTACTCCAGAGGAGACACAATTATGCTAAGTCTGAGAAATCTGAATTTAAAGTACCAACTGGTCCTTTTTTTTCAAAGTGCTGTGGGTTTTATATTCATTTCCCTCCTTAACAGCTACCTTCATGTTCATTAAAGATCCAGCACCCTCATTGCAAAAGCTTGTACCCTATTCCACTGCACAACAGAGAAAGGAGATTTTTGCTTTGTACAATACCTTTACCTCTATGGGTCACTGCTAACCAGCACAAAAATTAAATATCATCAATTATATTATCAATTATAAAATAATCTTTATGTTTCAAACACAAATATCATTCAGTTATATTGGTCTCTGTATTTAGCACATCTGATTTCCTTCTCTCTTCCAAACTTGAAGCTTCCCTAAAACAAGTGAGGTTGTAGCAAGGACAAAATTTATGGGCAAATTATGCAAAGCTGAAAAGTTTCTAGGGCAATGTTTTATAGTCCCTTAGAGTTCCATACATAGTATTTTACTGTGCACTCAAAAAGCATTTATTTACACACGTGTCTGAGATTTTCTGTCAGGTTTAAAGTTCAGACTTTTCTCATCTAATCTAATTTGTCCAAGATGGATGGCCTCACTTTTTTCCTTTGGAAAACCAATGCTGTTACACTGTTTCCAATTCTTCCTCCAAAGCAAAACTTGGGTGTTGGCAGCTCCTCCAGAATTTCAAACCCTGCCAGACAGAAATTGAAATGCTTTTATTAGAAGGAAGTCGTTTTATTCGCCTCTTGGATAACCCTTTGCAAACCATTCTTTACTCGTCTGGAAAACTTGCAAGTCAGTTAATCTGTGAGTTTATAGGACTGTATTGTTACACTGCACCACAGCTTTATACAGCTGAAACTCTTCCATGGATAATAAAAATCTTAGCTGGCTGACTTGCACAAATTAATGGCAGAAAAAGATGAGAACTTGCCAGTAATTTCGGTTCCCCAGAAGGGATGGTTGTTTCAAATCCACGCCGAGTTTCAAGCCTCAGGCACGAGATTCAGGAGCTGACTGGTGTGTAATAAAAGACTCCTAGATGGTCAAAAGGGCAGCTGGGGAGGTGATACAAAAGGTCACAGACTTGCCAGTTCCCCTAACTATGGGTAACAATGTTACCCCAATTTTGGAGCAATCAAAGGGGGAACTGGGTCCAGTAATCAAGGACCCAAAAAGTATCAGCCGGCCACACACACTTTCCCAGGTTAATTAGAGCAAAATTCCCAGCCTCCAAAGTGTCAGAAAACCTGTCCTGCCTTGGCCCTGGCAAACACAGGAGCTGTAATTCCCGAGGAAAACAGAGGGAAGACAGGCTGGAGCATTTATTATCACTTCACCTCCTCTAATCCTGATCTGGGAAAGTCAATATGCTAACACACACATTAAAATTCACTCATCCCTTCCTTCAGCAGCCCCACGTTGGCAGCGGGCTCTGTTCAGCTGCTTACCTTCTCTGAACTCGTTCAGCAGCTCCTCCTTGGTCCAGTTGCAAGAGGTGATGAGGAAAAAGCCCTCTGGTTTCAGCACCCTGCGCAGGGATCCCACGTACAGCTTCCGCTTCCCCACCGCGTCGCTGGGGTCGAGGCTTACGGCATCAAACGTCCCCTTGTCAATGCAAAGGTCAAAGCCCGACAGCTCAGCTGAGGGTGCCAGGAAGTCTTCTACCTAAACCAGAAGTCTGCAGCTGTGAGAACAATCTTCTACTCGGCAGCTCCTGAATCTTTAATGCAAAGCAAGACTTTAGGATACAAAGCTGCAATCCCGGCAACGGGCGTGCTCAGGGAAGGGTAACTCGCGGTGCCACGGCAGCTGCTTTCTTCTCTACACATTGTGTGATGATCTATTTGCTGTAATAAAGCTCAAACTAACACACTTGGAGCTCATTCTTTAAATGGTTATTTGTACTTTGATCCCTGCCATGTGCCAGGCACTGCACAAATGCAGAAGAAGAGACAGAGTGTGCCACAAAGAGATTTTACAGCTGACACACAGGAGCAGAGACATCACACAGGTACGGAGCAGGAGGACAGAACAGAACAGCAGAGCTGAGAGTGACAGGCAGCCGTAGAACCACAGCGTGGCAGAGGCTGCAGGGGACCTCTGGAGGTCATCTGCTCCTACCCCTGCTCCAGCAAGGCCTCTCAAACTTCCTGCTGTTGAGCTACTGGTAGGGATTCTATCACTGAAGGATTTCTTCCTCTACCTCAAGTCTGAAATTCAGAATGCAGCAGCTGAAATACAGAACTCGCCAACTGGTGAACCACTGCTCTGCTCCCTGTTCCAAGCAGGGAAATCTTGTTAGCCCTAATGACTGTTACAAACAAAAAACCAAATAAAGACCAAAAATCTTCCTGTAAACAGATTTATTTGGCTAGAGTTCTCTCACAAATGAATGTCAAAAGACATCATTTATTTAGTACACGGAGTACATCCGAATATCAATTAGCTCGTTTAATCTTGGGCTCAATTGCTTTCTATTTCCTCAATTACCTTTCTCTCAAGACTTACCTTTAATTTAATGTTAGACATCCCTTCTTTCTCTCTTACTTTTTCTGAAAGCTGTATTGCAGAAGGTGAGTAATCAATCCCTGTGAGATTCATGTAACCAGACTTTGCCTAGACAGAAGCAGAGAATCTTAATCAGTGTGCTAGCAATTGTTTTTCTCCAGCCAGTACATTCCCTAGCGATAACCAATCTCATCTCTCCTCCTCTTAATAACAGGAAAGAAACACAACCCACCTTTTACTCATTTTTGTATCTGTTAGCATTACAAGAGCTAAACAGCTGAATGAGCTGAAATAATTCTGCCTAAATACTGAAAGCTGGTTTATGACAAGTGGAAAACTGAGCACAACTGTGAAAAGTAACACCCTGGAGGGGAACAGGCTCTCTTATCTGCACCAAAAGTAACTTAGAAACCAAGAATTTTCAATGATGAGAGCATGTGACAATGCCAGATGTTTCAAAATAAGGAGTAAACCTCTCTGACACTTAACATTGGAGACTGTGCAATGATTTGGTTTATTACCCAAATTTTAAGAGCCAAAATATGTAATACATTGCACTAGAAATCCACTGCAAAAGCGTACATTTTTCTAATTATTCATGCTAATGTCTATTTGAATACAATTATTTGCATGCTGCCAGGTGTCTGTATCAGCAATTTTCAGGCAGGTTATGCACCACATATAATAGCACACCGAGACTTTGTTAATCTAAGTTTGTTGGAGATAAGGATAACTCAGGGGACTCGGTGAGATCCCAGCAACCCTTTGGCAAAGCAGGAGGGCTCCTGGCATCAGCTGGAGCTGGGCACGTGGGAGGAGGGCAGGGACACACGTCCTCGCTCCGAGGTAGGAGCTGAAGGGACCAGCTCAGGGGAGAAGGCAGAAGCTCAGGGTACCCCACGTGTCAGTGGGTCTGGCAAGATCCAAACCTGATGGAAGAGTTCTGATTCTCTGGCCAGCTGCAGGCTGTCACAGCAGAGACAGGGAGGAGGCTGGGGTTTGGAAAAACACAGGGACTGAAGTGGTGTTAAGCAACCAGCAGCGTGTCTGCTCGTTCCAGAGGCTGACACCTCAACAGCCAGGAAAACTATGAGGAGTTTCCACAACTGTCCTTCCTCCTTGCAGCAGCCCCTCAGGCCTGAGCTCGGTGCTAACCAGCTGTTCTGAACTGAGGGCTAATTGCAGCTGAACACAAAGACACCGTTGTTTGCATGGGATGGAGAACATTTATTGCTCAGGCTCCTGCCCACGTTCCTCCCCGGAGCAAAGCAGGCTTCCTCAGATGCCTGTGCTGAAGGTTTGGGGTGGAGGAGTAGTTCCCACAAGAGCTGCTCTGTTTGCAAAGGAAAGGCCTGAGTCACTTCAGGGAGTTCCCATTCACTGCTCTAGTCTCGGGGGCAGAGAAGGAAGGTTTAGAGATAAACAGCATTAAATGCTGCAGAACCTGTAGGGCCTGACTGTGGCAGGAAGGGATCCTTCCCTCTTGTACCAAACGTGACCACGCTGCACCCTGCAGCTGGCCTGCTGCCCCGAGCTGGTGTTTACAGCACTCTGCTGCTGCTTCTTGAAGAAGCAGATTGAAGAGAAGGGAGTTTGGAACGTTATCAGCTCTGCCCTGTGTTTGGGGCTGACACCCCCACTTGGGTGAACACCCTCCACTTCACAGAAGTTCTTCAATATCGGTGGCTCCCACATCACTCATAAAAATAAGAGGGGGCCAGAGCTTTCTGTGGCAGCAGGGTTTCCTCAGAGGAGCTGGAATTTTTGGAAGGCAAAAGAATTATGTCCCGAATCCAGGCTACCAGATCCCTGAAGTTCTCAGGGGTAGGACCACAGCCTATCAAAAAGCAGCCAAGGGTCCCACTTATGTGACACTTCTGTAGCCTCAAGTAGTTCCCTTGCAGAGAGGTGCTACTAAAGTCCTCTGTGTCTGAGTTTTTTCCAGTATTGCCATTTCTATTCCGTGATGGAGACCAACTTCAGTGGCAGGGCAGTCCTCCAGTAGCTGCCAAAAGAATTCCAACTTGATTTCCAAGCCTTGCACTAACACACAAAAAATTCCTTTTACATCAGTTAAGCAAGTGAGATCCTGAATTATTTAGCAAAAATAAACAAGGTAATCCTTGAAGCCACTTTTCAAGAGGGAACTGGACTGAAAATTTCCTATGAAAGTAACTACAGTACTGTGAGGTGCTTAATGTAAGGCAGGAGGGTGCTCTCACAGCAATTTAATAGTTTTTAAAAGCTATCAGGCTGTCCTTCTCCCATTATAGTATGAAAAATCAGTTTCCCATTTGCAAGTGGAGTCAGTATAAAATTGAAGTCTTACAAGTAAGAATTTTCTGTTGGGTATTTCACCCATGGTGGAGCTATCACTGCACTCAATGATCACCATTATTAGGCTAATTTCTCATAGTGAGATGAGCCATTTCTGCTTTTGATGATATAAATTCTCCTGTGCTGTGGCCAGGAGCAGGAGTCCTCACAAAGGCTTTAAAAGTCCTTTAAAATCAAAGTCCCTGTTAAAAATAATTCCAGTCCAAACCTGACTTTGGCTTCCAGCCCTTCCAATTCCTGCAGGAACTAATGGAGCCAATGGGGAATGCAGAACAGATGCTGTGACAGTATGACAGCCCCTTTCTTTACCGGCTCCCCTGCAGTATTACACCAAAAAACCCCAATCAAAAATAGGAAAAACCCCACTGGAACTCCTAAACATCTTCTGCACAACCACATCATAACAGTTCAGAACATACCTGATCAGATTTCCCACCCTGATAGAAATGGACACTTCTTTAAAACAACTTTTTAAGTCACTTACATAAACCCCTTGGTTTTACCTACTTTTTACATCAATTAGGAGTGTTATTATCAGAACTGAGTGCAGAGAAAGGGTCTGGTTTTGCACATGAGGGTATTTCGTGCATTAGTTAACTTAATTCCCTTATCTCAGGGAGTTTACACAACAATGGGAAGAAACGCAGTTTTAAATGTGGGGAAACAGGAAGGTCAAGTTAAAACAAGGGATTCTGAGGCTGACTGATTTAGAGAAATACTTCAAATTTTGAAGCCTGAAGTACTGACACTTTTTGTGTTTCATACAAGTTACAACTCCCCATGATTACCACTGCCACTTCTGAGAACTGCATTCAAACTGCTCTGATTCTGCACAAAAAATACACAAACTTTGCAAAATACCAACCAATTCAACCAGTAAAACACCGTTCCCCGTCCCAATGTCAAGCACAGAGCTGTCAAGGGGGACCTTGTGCTTTTCCAACCACCTGATTATGCGCACCATGCTTTCTTCTCCAAACCTGGAAAAAACGAGGGCTCAGGTAATTAAACCAGAAAAAAACGTACAAAAGGTACAGGAAGTTTGTTTCATCACTCATTCTCTCCAGCTTTTGCAAAGCCCCTCTTACTGTTACTGAAGGAACAGCTGCCATAGCTCATATTCCATGTTTGCTTTCTTCAGATGAAAATTAATCACAGGGCCTTAAAATTCACTGAAACACCAACTCTGGGAAGTGAAAACATCCATATATTTAAAAAGGCAGCAGCAAGGGCAACTTGTGTAGTTAAACCTGAGCTCAGGGACAAAAAGCAAATTTGACAGTAACATACACCTCAATTACCAGCTCAATTTCTGTGTAATGACACTTGTCCAGTGCAGCTGAGCAATCTGCACTGTGAAATTGGGCAAGAGAGGAACTGCTGGCTTCAATGGTAAAACTCCCCATCGTTTGGTCAGCAACCCATGGAACTGCCAGCTGTGGTTTTGCAGTGTCTTTTATGGTAAAGAAACAAGAGAAACACTCTGCAGGAGTTATTTTATTTACCAGATTTCCCCGGTATCTCCAATGTCTTGAAAAGTTTGCAGTTCTCTTTCGTACGCAGCATCCCAGCTGGAGGCGTGGGGGGCAGGGGGGGAAAGAAAGGAGAGGATATCATCATTATTACTGGGAAATATTTAGACTAAAGAGGGACGGGAAGAAAAACGGAAAGATAGATTTAGGCTGGATATTTGAAAGAAAGGCTGGATATTTGAAAGAAATTGACTGTGTGGGTGGTGAGGCA
>VYZQ01022731.1:57659-79953 GCA_013400655.1 Mystacornis crossleyi | reverse complement strand
TTATCTCCTGCATACGCACTGGCTATCTGTGGTAGAGAGAGGGGGTAGACCTGTCCTGCCACAAGGTTTGCTAAGGAACCAAGTAAGTGACTTAATTTTAAGCTTTCTTTAAAATGTCTACCCAAATGCAACAGCTGCTAAAATATGCTTCTGGTCTTCTAAGAAAAAATAATTTTGTTCATTACAAGGCTGGTTTCCACTGGGCACCAGGAGCTATAAGCAAAGATTTGTTTACAGGATTCTCAGGTTTCACTGTACACGCAGTAGTGGCACAGGAGAGAATAGAGCCACGGTGTCCAAGAAGGCCAGTGGAATCCTGGGGTGCCCTCGGAAGAGCGTTGCCAGCAGGTCGAGGTAGGTGATCCTGCCCCTGTACTCAGCCCTGGTGAGGCCTCACCTGAGTCCTCTGTTCAGTTCTTGGCTCCTCAGGACAAGAGAGACATGGAGCTCCATGGGTTCAGCAGAGGGCTACAGGAGGGAACTGACACCCCTCTCAAATGAGGAAAAGCTGAGGGAGCTCTTTAGCCTAAAGGAGACACAACTGAGAGGGGTTCTTATCAATGTCTGTGAGTATCTGAAGGGAGGATGTCTAGAGGATGGACCAGGTTCTTCTCAGTGGTGCCAAGCAATGGGACAAGGGACACCAGGCAGGAACTGGAGCACAGGAAGTTCTACCTGAATAATGTGGAATATCTTTACTGTGAGGATACTGTGAGCACTGGAACAGGCTGCTCAGAGAGGTTGTGGAGCCTCCTCTGTGGAGATCTTCAAAATACATCTGAACACAATCCTGAGTAATGTTGTCCTAGGGACCCCTGCTTGAGCAGGGAGCCTGGAGTAGGTTACCTTTAGTGATCCCTTCCACACCCAAACATTCTCTGATTCTCTGATGGCTGACTGAGGGTGACTGAACAGTCCAGCTTTAATTAAAGGGAAGAATCTTGAGCAGAAACTAAAGGTACACCTTTTGATGAAGAGAAGTTGCCACTGCCCAAGCGAGTTAGTAGAGCAATTGTTGAATGAGAGAATGGAGATCCTGGGAGTGATCCTATCCTTAGCACTCTTAGTTCCCTTCCCTGTTGTTCAAACATGGATTCTGTCATTCCCTTGCTGGACATACGCGTAAAAAAGCATCTTAGATATACCAACAAGAAAAAGGTGTCTTCTTCTAGCAACACAGGAAAAAGATTTGCCATTCCAGTAAGAGAGTCCAGTTCTTTAGCATTAAAAGAATACACTAGTGAAAGGCTCTTTAAAGCCAGACTTGCTGCTGGTAATCCATGTTCTGGGAGGGAAAGAGGGTGGACAAGTTGCATCTTCAGCATCAGCCACTTCCAGAAGTACTCAGGCCTCTCACTGGGCCACCATGACTTGCACTGCCCTAACACCTGAAAAGTGGCAGGAGTGCTGGTGCCCCACAAACTGTCTGCTTTACTAGCAATGGGAGCAAGGCCTGTGCAGAAAAGAGCTGCACTGTAAAAGCACATGTGTATAAAAGGCTGTTGGGCAGCTTTTTCCTGTTTGTTCCTTGTTTGTATTATGCCACTGAGTGAATTTGCTACAGGTACTATTATCTCTCTTGGGTACCTCATTCTGCAGTGCACTCAATGCTGCAGTGCTCACTTTCCTGCTGGTGTCAGGGGCTGATTCGCTGATGTTGCTCAAGAAGAGCTCACTTGGCAATACAAAATAGGATGCTGATTAGATCTGTGTTATTCCAGGTCCTTTATTTACCAAGCAAAAAAGTAAGTAAATCAGCTAAGTTCTTTTGTTTCCTGGAGCATAGCATCTGACAGTTCAACTAGAGGAGACAATAAACTTCCTCTTACCATGAAGAATTACATCCCAAAAACACGGCTGAGGCAGCTGCATTTGTGTGAACTACTTTCTGAGACGCTTGATAACGAGAAAATCCCTTGTGCACCCTTACAGATGATGTTACAGATCACAATTGTATTTGGATTTCCTAAAATCTTAACTGAAGAAAGAACTATTCTCAAAACCTAGAGCCTATAATTTATGGATCCACTGGGAATGCATTTGCAAGAAATAATTTTACATGCATTGCTTTTAAAATAGTACAAACATCATTGTGAGCAAAGTGTTGACTGGTCTCAACTAAAAGTCACTTAGATGTCGCACTGTCTTCAATGTGTTTGCCTGATATGTTCCTGGGTATACTCTCCTAACGGGCTTTCCTGAAGCTGTTTTCCCTCTACAGCACGAAGTAGTTAGAAAGAAGTCAAACACACCCATGAGCAACTCTAATTCTGTGGTGGAAAATTGCCATCCAGTGACATCCAGTGTCAGCACTGAGGATAATTTTTGCCAGTTTTCAGTAGAACACCAGTGTGTCTTCACAAACCTTATGGTACTGAAGGTAAGTGCTTTAAAGTGTATTCCAAAGCATTGAAAGAAGTTAAGAACAAAGATTACTGCAAAGAAATCCCATTGTAGATATTCACATTGAAAGCCATTGCTGTCTTCATATAAACAGCCTAAGCATATGCTGAAACAGACCACAGTAAAAGAAACAGAGAGAAAAACCTTTTTATGCTGCAGCAATAAAAAACCCCCAGGCATTCTCCTAGTTTACTTTTTATTATACTTTTAAAACAAACATTAAATATATTTCATTAGGCAGTGTTAAACAGACAAAAGATTCATCTGGACATCAAATTCATATGCATGTTCCAATTTAATTTGAGGTTGTATTTGTGAAAGTCCTCTACTGGAAAAATAGGGAACACGCTCTTTTGGAATTTCTAGTTTTGTTGGGTAAAGAAATTTGCCACATGACAAATAGTAGACATCTATAGGGAGTTTCAATGCCTATTTCAGCCTTTCTTCTGAAAGACAGGAGAGATTTGTACTTCTACATGAAATTTTTAGACCAGAGTCTTGTGTGTTTAGCATGGCTGTTACTGTTCTCAACAGCCTTTAAAACAAAGACTGGGCCGTATCTAGCAGAGACTGAGGAAAAGAGAGTTTGGTGTTGATTAAAAACAAAGCAGCTAAGCCACTTGGAGACTTCCATTGCTGTCTCTTGGATAAGGGCTTGGCAGTCAAGAGGCCACCTCATGCTTCTCCTGTAACTGCACCTTTTGAAGCAGTTGGAAATCACCATCTTTAGGACTATTAAGTCAGGTAGGGGAACAGAATGAATTGTTTTGGAAGTAAAGAGAGTACAGAATTCCAGAAACATGAGAAATCCATTTCTAAAGAGATTGATTTTTCGTTTCTACCCTTTTCCTCTAAGTATGTGGATGAATGTGGATAGATATACATTCTTTTATATGTATATTTATATGTAAATATATAGATACACATCAGAAGAATTTAAGATGTCACAAAGGTATAACACAAAACATAACTTGGCAGCTACTGTTAAACTAACATGTTTGCTCTGGTATTTTATGTTCTTGATCTAGATTTGTGGAGCAGAACATATGTCAGTCAAATACTACTTATTCAGAATAATAGTAACTTCAAAGCACTGAAAGTAGATTGTTCAAGCCAACAGGGAGCTATTTAAGAAATATTTCACATAAAAACCTCCTTAGGAGCCACAAATCTCCTAATGATTTATTTAGAACTTGATTCAACATGGTTTGGAAAGATTTTACATTCAAATTTTTAGAAGACAAGTTCAAACCATTTGCATTGGTATTCTATTTGAAACTCAGTAACTGCAAAATCATATGTCAGTACTATGATTATCCAGTTAGCAACTATCCTCAGAGTATTTGTTTCTGTATTCCAGATGCTTCTTTTGCAGCATTGAGTGCAGTGTGCTCCAGGTTTTAAAGCATAAATTTGTAAGATTTTCTCTAGCTTCAGGCACCAAAGTATTACAGGAACATTTTTCAGCAAACTGTTGACAAGATGCAGGGACTAAGCTGTAAAAATATAAGGTATGTGGGTAAGAATGCAGATACTGTTTGCATACAATCATTTGGATTTTGTGACAGAAATACATCGTGGGGATGCTGGCTGCCCTGTGACCTCGCTGGTCACCAGAGGGAGACAGAGCGTGTAACATTTTAAGATAGTGCTGAAAGTGGCAAGCAATGCTCAAGGTAAAGATAGCACGAGATTATGCAAAGTTTCCAAAGCAGTGACAGATATGAATAATAATGAGACTTCACTGCTCTCCTCTGTTTTCTTTTCGGATGACATGCATATCACAGGAGATAGAAAAGTAACTTCATACTAGCATAGGACAAAATATTTCTGAATTTTGACTGACTTACTAGTAATGATTTTGTTTTATTTTAAGATAGTGAAATACATATGTAAACACAAATAGTTTGATGAAATCAGCAGAGAAACATGTGCATATGTGCATTTTGGGGTGCTGCCTTGTTGAGAGAGAACAAAAGGAGTGTTTGAGGCTGCATCTTTACACCAGAGGGAACCTGTTGTTGTTGAAAAGTACGTGCTTACAATGATATTTAATTATTTCAAAACTTCTTAACATGATAAAAATTTCGGTGGTGAGAATACTGTGAAGAAAAGTACATTCTCTTTTACAACCACAGTGCTTGTAATTAACCTGTGTTACAACAAGGCTGAAAAGACAGTGGAGATGATCTCTGCCTGATACCTGCAGAGCAGTGAGATCATCCTGTGGATGATGAAGTCAAGCCTTTACTATTTCATCAGCCAAAATAATGATTTAGAGGTCTACAGTGGCTGTAGCAATGACTGTTGGAAAAAACCTAGCAGCCAAAAATCATGGTACTGCTCCAGGCAATAGACCAGCAGGTCTCAGAGGCCTCATAATTACCTGGATGAGATGGCTTCTCACAGGTCCCATAGCTAATCAACATCCTCTGCTCTCAAGAACTTGCATTTGCTAACTGCCTATCTGGCTAAATGACTTTGTTCTGCTTTCTATCTTACTTTATTGATAGGAAAGGGAAAACTGGCAACTTAATGATTTGCAAGTAGTTGGGCTGTCAGACAGTTTTTCCCTGAAAGCCCATTCAGTGTCATTTCCCTGACATGTCTTGGAGCAAAACCATTCTGTAATGGTCAGGATAATGTGGACTCTCAAGTATTCTGTATTCCAAAACACACACAGAAAATCTATCATTTTTTTCCTGTGTACCACCCATGATTGCAGGAGGAATGGATTGCTTACACAGCGCTCATTTTAAGTTATCAGGGTACAAACAGCTTTTATCTGTTCAAACACAGTGACATGAAAAGTTATTTAAAGTATAGGGGAGAAAAAAGAAAGACACTTAAGCTTTCAGAGTATGGCAAGGCAAAAAATAATACTTTTAATCAGATAGCTCATTTTGTGTGTTCAAAATAGCACCTTCATATATGGATCTGGCCTTGGCTCATTTTGGCCATTGCAACAGTTTTAAATTTAGTGTGGAAAAAATGTCCCACATGCCAATTCTTTTGTAGCACTGAAATAATGCCATTTCTTGATCAGTCAGGCCAACAGGATTACCTGGTTCTTAATTGTTTGGGTTTGGCTTTACTGAAAGATTTTCACATTTAAAAATAAGCTCAAATAGATAAGCAGACACATACTGTTCTCTTATCCCATTTCCTCTCAGGTTTGTCAAGTTTGTGCTGGTTCTTGCTAGCAGAATGAATCCTATACAGTGGGTAGAGAAAAGAAGTCATAAGTATTTCTATTGGTAGGACATGTACTGATATGAGTATTACCTGAACTGGAATTTCCTCTGCTGGTGCACGGTTTGCTTTAGGAAATCTCTCTGTTAGTGCAAACAGAAACTTAAAACAGGGGAAAGAATTTTTCAAGAAGGCAAAAGCCCAGAATTACATCTATTTTGAGCACCCATTTTAAGATCACTTTAGAAAATATGTACTACTATTGATTTTATTTCATCATGGCTTTTCCTCCTTTATTTAGTCATTTACACAGTATCCATCATGATAAAATTTAACCATCTGTACTATGTCACACAAGCCAAATATTCCTTCTAATGAAGTTCCTTGGGAATATTGTCATTAATTTCCAGCTATACTGGGAATTTTTCCCAGTATTTAAAATCAAGTAATGTCTTTCATCTCCAGAGATCCTCAGAGTTTCTCACATGCTGTGGACCTGCCCCCAGTCATACTTAATTCTTCAAAGAATTTGGCTGCAGTGATGGGATTTAGGTTTCAGTCCAGCACATGCAGTGTTGGGTGTGTATATATAGTGTTTTTATATCAAAAGCAAACACATTTTGTGTGAGTGCTTGAGCCTGTACATGCACAAAGGCAGGTTGTGTGTTTTAAAGAGCCATTGTTTCATTTACTGGCAGAGCGTAACACGGGAGAGGCTGACGGGAGGCAACGGAAATATTAACTATTTTGACATGAGAGTCAGGAATATAGCTGAGATCCAAAGAAGAAATTTGATGCTTTTTCACCATCTGCAAAAGCATTTTTGTCAGCTGGTTGGTACAGGCAGCTACAGACTGTGAGTGAGCTCATGCCTGTGTCTGTCTCACAGAGCTTCCTGCTGCAGTTGCTGGAAAGCCCATTTTCTCTCTCTGCTGTTTCAGGCAACTTTGCTAAGGAAGGACCATGACAGCATGGAAGTGGAACATTTAAGAGCTTCCTATGAGAGACCAGCTTCCAAAAACTAGTTTTATTCCTTTTATTTTTTCCTTTGACTTAAGAAATAAGTTACAATACGATTGTAATAGGAAACTACTAATAACCTTTCCTCAATATCCATGATTCTTGTTGGAATCTAAACCTCACCAGCCACTAATAGCTTCTCAAATTCATCTTTACTTTCATCTGTGCTCTTTCTCCATTCTTCTTCTGGAGAGAAGGAAGGGTTAAGCCCACATTCTCACAGAGGAGTAATAGTTCTCCCCAAAAGACAAGTCACAACCAAACTATTTAATTGTAAATGTCTCAGTGAAGACTTGGTACACAAATGAGACATGACTTCATCCTTTAACCTACATGCTTCACTGGTCTAGGGAACCCTGGTGGGTTTGGCCCATTTCAGTCATAGTTGTCATGGGAGAGCCTTAATGACTTAGTAGAGTAGCTTAAAAAAATCTCCATACAGAATCCAGCATATGGTATGTTTATTGGAAAATGCTAATCCCCCTAGGAGCAAGTTCTGTAGTAACAAATGATGAATTATGTGGCTTCATAAGCACTCATGTCATCAAATGCACCACTGACCTTTTTACATTTTCAGGGGGATTTTCTGCTGTGTGCAGTTTCTCTGGTTTGGAAGTGAAGCAGTTTAACACCATGTCCTGAAGGAAACAGGTAATCAAAAATTCCAGTTTTGGTTACTGTAAAAGGTAAATGAGGCCTGTATGTTTGTTGGGCAAGTAAGCAGTACAGGGTTTAGCAAAGCTTAAGCAGGGCCTACGAGAGAACTCGAATACTCATAGTACAAGGACACAGAGTATACTTCCTTTATGGGAGAAAAGAAGTAAGAGCAGACCAAAAAGATCTTACAGTTCCAGAGTGGGAAAAAAAAAAGAAAAAAAAGAAAAAAAAAACAACAAACCAAAAAACCCAACTAATTTCAAACATGTTTTCTGGGAGCAAGACGCAAAACCAGGAAAATACCTCACTCCACTGAACAAGTCTGTTACAAATTTTAACAGGAGATGGCTACAAGGTAACCTGCAGTTAGCAACCAAGAAGTTGAGCTCCCATTGCAGTTAATGTGAGAAATGATCTGAATCTGTTGCCTGGATCATCTGATTATAATTTTGGTCGTGGGCTTGTTTGTAGGTGGAAACTCTAGGAGCTGTACTGAGAACAGAGAAGGGCTGCCTGAAATTACCGGACTGAGAAAGGCAGCTGAAGATCAAGATGCAGTCATGTCTGGACATTCCCATAATTTATGACTAAATCTGCCCAGAAGGGCAGCATCTGAACCATCAGTTAAGCAAAGTAAGACTGCTGCTGTAACCAGAGCACCTTTTCCAGCAGAATGGTTTTCCAAAACTAACATTTTAGGATCTGATAGAAAGAAGCAGGTATTACCACGTGTATGTAACACAACACAGCCATGTGTATACAGCCTACAGTCAGTGCTGCACACAGGTACCCACTGGCTGCAGTACAGAGCTTGGACAAGGAATGCTTTCTTTTTCTCACTGGCCATAGACCATGTTAAATTCAAAACTAAACTCTGTGTTGAGCCTGATGATGAGTTTGAGTTCTTCTGTTCTTGACTTAACCACTACTACACTCTGCTTTACCCAGCAAGAGCTGGTATCAGGTAAGGCAGCCCACATGGGAAAAATTGAACCTATATTTCACAAGGCACATCAGTGCATGAGTGAAACAAAGGAATCCATAGCTGCAGTGATGTTGTAGTTGTTTTTGGTCCTGGCTTCTCCCTGTTGCCTGCCTGACAGCTGAGACGAACTAACAGAACACAGGGTTGCAATGCATGTACCCAGCTGAGGACAGACAGGTAGCTGTTGCAAACACCTTTTATCCCTGTGGCTGAATCTGTAGAGGCATGTAAGTAAGTATATAGGTAAGTTATCTTGATTGTAAGTCACTTGTGTAAAAGGTATCAGCACAATTCTGAGGAACAGCTAATTTTATTTTGCCAAGTGTTGCACTGCATGGCGCTAAAGTCTCTGCTAGGAATTATGGGTGAGTAGTCAGAGGGAAAGAGTGAGCTGTTGGCTCACTTGTGGTTGGCCACCACTGTTTCTTACTTTTAATGTAAATCCTATTGGGCTTTTCTCCGTGGCTCACCTGGTCTGCACCATGCTTCACTGTAGAAGCTGAACAGATTTCAGGTGAAGCTTAGCTAGAAGAGCCACCTTCATCATTTTTGTGAAGACTGACCATAACCACAGAAATCTGTCCAGAAAGCTGTGCACTTCTGCAGCTCCTCTCCTATCTTATGCCTCAGGATGCCCATGCACATCCACAGGGAATGTTCACCAGGGACCTCTTATCCCTGTTGCTCACCCTCAGGCCCTAAGGTAAGTAGAGGCTTTGCCAGCACCCCAGAAACAATCCTTGAGGTACCACTAACCCGAGAAGTATGAGGCAAACAAAGTAAACCAGCACAGGCACGCTGGAAAACACAATAATTTAAGCAGACTGAGTTGCTTGGGGCTGGGGTTGCCAACAGAATTTTTGGGCCATGAGAACATTTATACACCCTGGGCCTGGGCTGCCTTCTTCATCCCATCATGACTTCCAGCCCTAATTGATTGGAACTGCCAAGCCTGGCTGCCAAGCAGAATATTTTTACAATCCTGGTTCTATTTATGCACTGACAAATGCAAAACTTGGTGTCAAAAAAGGAACTGTGAAGCAGAACTGCAGAAAAAGAAAGGAATTGGCAGAGAAGACTGCAAAATGATGTACAAGGCACTGAGGGGTGGTGCCACATGCTAGTACTGTGCCTGGTGCGAGCAAGTGCTGAGAGCACATCTAGAAACATGCCTTTACAGGCCTCTGAAACACCCTTTGGCAAGATGCTTTATTTTGAAATATGCACTGGCCTCTGCTGGAGAAGAACTTGCTTTCTGCTTTCAGTCTGGTTCAGACACAAATGACACCCAAATTTGTCACCTTTATCAGATCATTTTAAAGCATGGAACCACAGCTATTACAAAATGAAATCCACAAGGGAGCTCAGTAGAAGCAGAATATTTTTATTATCTATGACAGAAAAAAAAATTGTTTTGGAAAAACTCCTTTCTCAGGCAGCAAGGCAGCCTTGTTAGCCATGGAGGAAAAGGAAGTGTCCTAGTTTGATTTCTTCTGCTAGCCAGAAGAATTGGTGCATGTCCACTTGTTATAGGGGAATCAAGGATGGAGGACCACGATGATCTTAAGGCTGTTTTTTACACCACTACATTACAATCCAGGCATTTATTACAGCTGACCCAATCTAAAACTTCTTTCCTTTTTCACTGCTACCTAAAAAAGACACAAGAATAGTAACATTTCTCTCACACCAGCATCTCAGCTCTGCTTCTGTTTATGCACTGACCACAAGCCTTCAAAAGCTTGTTTGTCATACTTTTAGTCAGATGGGGCTGTCTCTCCAGTTACACTTGCTGTACCTTTATGAATGCATCAAGCTTAAATGACGCACTTGGTAAAATCCAGAGAATATCTCGAGTAGACTGTAGGAGATAGAAAGGTGAGGGTATTCTGTAATGTGATGATTTTTACGGTATCTCAGTTTGGATTCTCTCTGCTTTTGCTCTTTTGCTGTTTGGTATGATGAACTTTCAATTCCTATCAGTCTCTGAGCTTCCTACAGCACAGGCTGTCTGCAGCTGCTGATCAGGCTTCTAGATCAAAGAGTAAAAGTGAGAAGTGGGTGCATTTCCAATATTTGGTAAGAGTTTATCTGAACACTTTCTGTTGGTTTCCTGACTGTAGCCATGAGCAACAAGATACTTAGGCAGAGACTGGAAGGAGATAAACTCATTTAAGGACAGTAACAAAGCAAAGAGGTTCAATAAGAAGCTGTGTTGCTCATTGAGTAAATACAGCTGCCATCACAACACTGAAGGCAGACCCAGAATTGGTTCCCTGTAGTAAGAGCAGGGCCCCTTCTCATGCATTAAGTAGGTGACCCGATCTTTTATGTGATCCACCAGGAGTGTTTTATAAGCAGAACTGCCACGTAGTCATTTGTCACTGCAGGACTGAGAAGATGACTGCTGAGTTCCGCCCTTCTGTCTACCTCCAGTTATGAAAATCGATTGTGTATTGATTATATGGTATATTGACTTACAGCTAACATCATAAATAAGGACTGTAAATCTGCCAACTTTTTCTCAGCTAAGGTAAGGGACTGCCTGCACATGAAGAGTGCCCTACCGTGTTTTCACATCCAGGCTTTTGTAGCAGCAGCTACGAAGGGGAAGAAAAAAACGCCCAGCCGTCTCCTATAACGGAGCATCAGACTGAGGCACGGCCAGCTAGGTGGCTGCGGGCACAGGAGGTGAAAATATCCTGTGAGGTGACCTAACCACCTCTTTCTGCCCACTCAGCCGCGCTGGAAAGAAGAGATGCCAAACCTTCCTTCGGGCGTCCCTGCAGCAGGTGAGACGCGAGGGTTCAGCCTCTGCAGCCTCTGTCCTAAGGCAACGCCGCCGGCCGTGCGCAGGAGCGATGATTTCCCTGGAAGCTGGTTTCCTCAAGGATGGCAGCAGAGGGGGCCCTCGCCCCGCGGAGAGGCGAGGCGGCAGCGGCAGGCGGGAGCGTCTCCGTCGCCCGGGAGCGTACCGCGGCCCCGGAGGCGCAGGAGGGGCCGGGAGCCTCAGGGAGCCTCAGGGAGCCGCAGGGAGCCGCAGGGAGCCCGGCCGCCCCCAGGCGTCTCCGCGCTACCCCGAACCCTTCTTGCTCGTCGACTCCTTCTGCTGCCTGACAGCGGGGACGGAGCGAAGCGGAGGAAGGAAATAAAATTTTCAGGTGCCGGCCCTGAATTAAAGGGTGCGCTGGAACGTTTCTGCCATCGGAGGTAGCGAGCTCGCCCTCTGCAAAAATGAAATTAATCTTAGCAACCCAGGAGACACGTCACTGCGAGCGGCCGTCTTTTTCCGGCTCTTCCCTCAAACCCCCTTCCCTACAACAGGCAATCTAAGAAAACGCCTCTTCCCCATCATGCCCCAGTGACTTGTGCAAGCAAGATGATTTTGGCACTTTTACTAAGGCACAGTGTGGTCTTGCATGTTTTTGGAACGGCATAAAGAGAAAATAAGAGAAATTCAGTGAGATTTAATTGCTTCCTTTGTATCCAGGAAAACCATCCTCAAAGGGTGTAATTTTCTCAGTCTTTTCTGATTTTCCAGGAAAGTAATTTGTTTGCAGCCTTCATAAATCAAGAGTCTGAAATGAGGACTCTCCAGAATATTTGTCCTTTGCTTATCAAGTGCATTGGATGAAAATGATAAAGAAAGATACAGAAAGAGTTTTCTCTAATAACACAGAGGGTTTTTTTTTTTTTAGTCATACATAGAATCAAAGGAAAGGTAGTGAAGAATTGATTTATCACTCATCACTAGAATTCATTTTATCTCTCAGTCTGATTCCACAGCACAGCATTAATGCCAACAGGATAGTGCACAAAAGTATTCAAGAGGAAACCACTGTAATACCTAGTCCTAAAGTATGATCATGATTGCATGAATCACTGCAGAACAGTTTGTTTTAGTAATTATGATTTCCTGAGATTTCATGTTCTCTACAGGAATAAAAGAGTGAAGAGTTGTTATGTATGACTCAAACTTGTTCCATTTGTATTTAATAAGCAAGAATTATGTACCTGATCATAAACTAAAACCAATTCCCGATACAGTAACCCTACCATTCAGAGACAAGACACAAACAGAAAGGGAAGGAACAATGAATGGAAACCCCCCCGAGTTTTACTTACTTGTGATATTTAACCTTTCCCTGGGTTTCTACCTCGTGCAACCATCTCACATTTGGGGGCTGTCTTCAGGTGCAATACATTATATTTGATTCCTCAAATGAGCCAAAAGTTTCATAATGACCTGGAAAATAATTTGTGAGGAATTGTAAAGTACTTCCATTTTACCTTTTGTTAAAGTGTCAGGGTAATAAATAGACTGCAAGAAAAAGCTCCAGGACATATATAATCCTATTCAAATAATAATAATTTTTATATATAAAGGAGCTAACATCGGTTTTGAGAGTTTTGAAGTTGTCATTGGATTATTTAAAAGCTGTGTATAGTGTGTATTTCTGAAGAATTTTTTTCTCTGTAGGAAAATGTACAAGAAATGTCTAAGTTAGTGCACGGTTGATCTTTATGGAGTACATCTTTATAAGTATAAGGGAAATACCTGGGAAAGCATGAGAAGGTAGAACCAAATTGAAATTGCTTGTGTTCAGCTGGGGCATCAGTCTACTGCACACCACAGCACAGCGTGGATACACCCATGGGCCTGTACAACATCAGCTCCACAGAGACTGGGACCTGAAACTGGGTTTGTGACTCCTTGCAGCTCAGGAACATTTGCAGGTCCCTGCTTTTTCATGTTTGTCTACCGACTGTCAACTCCTTGTGTCAGCATGTGTGTCCACCCTCCTCTCTTTAGGCAGAGAGTGTCTGAGCAGTTGTGGCAGAAGTGGAGTCACAAGGAGATGGAGCAGCCATCGGGGACTACTTTTGGACTAGCAGACTGTGAACATGGAGAGTGGAAGGTTCTCTCTCTGGCTGGAAAGACAACAGGTGAAAGTAAGGAAAAGCCAGAAACCCAGACCATTTACTTGCACCCACACATCTCTGTGACCTTCTGGTGATATCATGTCACCCATCTGTCAGCCTGGAGCCATGGAGCCATCTGATGTGGCCACGTGTCTGTGGGTAGCCAAAAAGCACAAGGAGGATGGGACTGGGCTGGCAATTATCACCCAGTGATGCTGAACACTGACTATGTTTCTAGTGACCTTCACTGAACTTCATGCTCAGACTTTCTCTGACACCAGTCACTGTTTCTAATGCTTCTCTAAACTGGATAAGGTAGCAAAGCACTGCTGTTCTGAGTCTTCTGACAAAAGTACAGTGGCAGAGAAGGTATGAGACAGCCTTGAAACATCACATCAGCAATGTTCTTCCTCCCAGCTCCATGCTCAGAGCTGTACAAATGTGTCGCTTCTGTCACTTTCCCATGGGCTGAACCCTAGAGATGCTTTGGCTCAGTTGCAGTGCATAGCTACCTGGAAAGAGCTAAACCTTCTTTGATATTTTATGTGTCATCCATATAATCAAGCTTTACAGTTTTTACTTTTCAACGGGTCCTGGTTTTACAATAAGCCCGGGGTGGTGGGGGTGGAGGGGGTGGTGGTGGACATGGTTGGAAAAATAAATAAGCGTGAATAGGATGCATGAATAATGGTCTGAGATCTGGTCTTTCACAGTGTTCGGTGAAGCCATCTGTTTCTGGCTTGCATTATGCTGCTGAGATGCTGCTGCTAACCTGATACTATTTCTTGTCCATCTTGACTAAAAAGGTAGCATTTGATTTGGAAATAGTACATTTTTTATTTTAAATGGAATAGAAAAAATTGATTTTAAGCCCTAATTGCATACATGTCAAATAACATGTCACATTTAAAGGCTGTTGTGGGAGCCAACTGGTGTAATTGTATATGGACAGTGTTATCTAATTTACCCTGCTTTGTATGATTTACTGGTATGTTTTGCTGTGGGTTGCATTATTTAGTTGTTTGATAATCTCTTTTCTTTCTGTTGTTATTTATGACATGGCACTTCTGCTTGTTTTATACCAGTGTGTTATTTTGTCAATCAAAATCTCTTTGTGCAACAGCAATATACAAAAAGGATAGTGGAGAACAGCCCATATAGCGTAACTAATATTTACTTTAAACAGATTATTTATGGCAAAATATATCAGAGGAACCAATTTGCAAAGCAATGGTTGGTTATACGTAAAGAACAAATGCTGCAATCAGCACTCTGTGGGTTTGCTTGTGTATGTTTTGTGGATCTGTACAGTTGTCTAAATGATTAATGGGGAAAAAATGAAAACTCTTTTTTTCCCTTTTGAGTCTTTGTACTTTTCCCTTCTTTTTCCAGATGGTGGAGTCATATCCTCTGTCTTTGCTACATCACATCTCCTCACCTCTCCAGCCTTCTCTGGGACCAAGCACAGAAGGAGTACAGGGCCTGGCTGTTGCCTTTCCCTGCTGAAGGCTGGGAAGGCACAGAGGGTTTTGTCTGGTTTGGTGGCTGTGTGCCCCTGAGGCACAGATGATGAGGAAAAAGAGGATAGAATATATCCTAAGGGTTCAAGACTATATGCTCAAGAGGCTGCGTATGCAAGCCAAAGGCGGATGTAGAAGAATGCATTAACTGTGGTCCTTAATATCTCCTAGTGGAATGAGAAACCCGGTGCTCCTTTTGATTGCTTTCTGCACAATGATCAAACTTTGCAGTTCACAATACATAATTTTACAAGCTCTTTCTGATCATTTATTGAGTACTTTATTTGTGAGAAGGAAATGCAAGAATTTACAGAAATGAAATAAAATGCACTTTAGACTTGTGAAATGCATGGTTTACTATGAACTCTCCACAAAATATGGCAGTGGAGTGACAGCAATACTAATGCTGTCACACAAAGTAGAAAGAGTAATCTGTAAGCTAATGCTTAAAAGAAATTTTCAATTATAGCGTTTTCCATTTTATGCGAACCAGTTCTACTAAGACAGGAACTCATTCAGAAAATCAGCTTGAGTACTAAGCAGTTGAATGATGATGCATAGTACATGCAAGCAGCCTTCTTAGATCACTGCAGAGGGCATAAAGTGTTAAATTAGTGCTGCTTAGGTTTGTACCTGTATGAATTCATCGTCTTGTTCCCAGCAAAAGCAAAAATCAAATTGGCTTTCAAAGACTCATATTCACCCGTGCAATTAATTTACCAGCTTAAGCATTAATCTCTGACGATGACCTCAGTTATTTACACATGATTTAGATGTCGCCATGGTGTAATCAGGACTTTAGATGGTTACAAAGAAGACAAAAGTAAGTTGTGTTTATTGAGAAGGAACAAACATGCCTGAAGTAGCTTAGGAAGGTGGAGACTTTTTCTTGATTTCAAAGGGAATGCAAAAGAGTACAGTGTTGCATGGGGTGTACTTTAATACCTCTCACATGTTTGTCACGGGGAAAAAGTGAATCTGTTTCTAGAAAGAAACCTTGCCGGGAAAAAAAAAAAAAAAAAAAAAAAAAAGGGAGCATGAGAAAGTGCAGTTCCCATCCCAGCTGCCAACTGGTATTTCCGGGTTAAGTGACCAGAAGGCTTTATGGCCCTTTTCAGAATTACAGGTTTACATGCTTTCTTTCTCTGTCTTTATCTCCGCATTCACAGGCTCAGTGGATCCTAGGTATTTAACGAAAAGATGACAATTTATTCTTGAAAAAGGAAAACTTGACAGGTCCAGATGACTTTAAAATTTACAACATAAACAAAAGCAAGAGAGAAAAAAAGTAAATACTTCACATCAAAGCTGTTGCTGAGACTATCCTGATTTTTATAAAATATCTAGAAAGGTCCTTTTTTAAGGAAATGAGAAGATAAGAGGCATGCTGGTTTAGATGGAGGAAATAAACAGGTACTGTATATTGTTATCTTTCCAACAAAATGCAAAAATTCAAGAAAGTAACTGTGGAGGCAGTGTTCAGAGTGTATATAAATCAAAGGCTTTCCTTTAATCCTTTACTAATCCCTTACTTATCTTGCCTACTGTACATGCATTGTTAACAAAGATACAAACAGAGCAAAGACACAGAGACATGCTAAAGCAGTTAAATTCCAATATTTCAAATACAAAATGCAGAATGCCTACCACTGAAAAAGTCTTTGTACTGACCCAGGCATAGTTAGTATTTAAGATTAATAAAACATTCTCACAGTAATTAGCAGCTGACGTATTTTTGAATTATTGAACCACTTCTTCTTTTTTTTAATTATGATAAATACAAAAGATTTATAAAGATAATTTAATGATCACCTTTGGATTATACCGATGTACTAGATTCTCTTTATAATTTAGGAATAAATAACAGAAATGTAATTCAAATGCTTTATTTTTATGTGTGTTCTATGAGAGAAATTCAATTAATATATTTATCTTTTGCTAGAAAAACACTTTTAATAAAAGAACAGAAGCTGGTCCCTAAGTAATAGTCCAGTTCTTTTTTCAAATTTAGTTTAAGATGAAGGTTGTTAAAAATAATAGAAATTATTGGCAGTGACGCTGCTTATATCTGAAGAACAGACTATTCTTGGTGATAATGAATTTGACATTTGAGTGTTCCAGAGACTGCAATATTTTTTAAAGAATACAATGCAACTGGAATTTTCAATCTGCTGTGTTTCAGATAATTCAAAACAGATATGACTACAAAATAGAAGTGCAAATTTGTGTAGCTTGACCTTGGATTTTGTTTTATTTTATGTTACCCCAATCATCTTGATTTTGAAATTGAAGAGGAAAACCTTTCCAGATATGACTTGTATAATCAAGTGTTGTTGATTATATATCCTTTAGTGCATATTTTAATGGTTAAATGAGAAGGATTATCAAGTCATCGAGTACAGAGGTGTCTGTGACTGTTATTATTTAATGCTAGATATTTTTCTGAAAACTCTACACCACTGTTCATTGTGTGTATGATGGTGCTGCTGGAGGAGGTATGAAGCAAAGTTAAAACAAAATAAACTTAAAAAGCAACCAAACAACCAAAAACCCCAACCAAAAGAACCACAACTCTTTAGAGACTGGATAAATAGTAAGAAGCATGTTTAATACAACTAATTTATAGATGAATGTGGTGCCAAGCTAGAATACATTAACAAGGTAAGGCTGCAGGGTCTCTAGGTAAGATAATATATTGCTTTCATTAAAAAGCAATCTGCATGGACCATATCCACTAACACTGGAAACTCTGCAGCTGTCACCTTTATCAGGGGAACAAGAGCAAGCCACTACATTTTAATCACTGGAGTTTGTCAGGAACGAAAAACAGCCAGCTTCCCACAAATCAACAGACATGTATCCTGATAAGCAGAGTGAATTGGAAAAGGACAGCTACACCCCGCACTACACCACCTATTCTGGAGTGATCAAAGCACTGTAATTGTAGCAGATAAATCTACTGAATTAGGCTCTGGGATGAAACACCCGTCTTTTCACAAAACAAACGCAGGTTTACTTGAGTCATCTGTGATATATTTCATTTTTTAATTTGAGTATAACCAGTACTTGTCACAAAGGCAACAAGAAAGAAAAATAGGGTGCTTGTATCCAAAATTTAGTGGCATTTTTTCCAAAATCTCTTTCCTGATCATTACACAATAATTAATATTTGAACGGCTATTCCTGGGGTATTCTTTTGCATAGCTCTGACAATAAAATTAAACATGGTCATTTATTACTACTCATAGCCTTTGAATTTGTCATATCTGATAAACATGAGAGCAGATACTGTTTTTCTATGGTAGATCATTATTGTTCAAAGAGAGAGCACTAAGGAATTTAAAGGGGCAATGCTTGGGACAAGAAGAACTTGAATATTCTTGTAGAAGATACATTATGAAAGTCAAATTTTAACCTCTAGTGCAATCATAGTTATATTATGGTTTTATTTTAGGCACTGATAGCAGGTGTGACCCCTCTAATGGATAATACAACAAGGATTTCCTGTAATAAAAGAAGAATTAAATAAAGACATTCATGGAAAATGTTTTAGTCCAAAGGAAAAAAGGAGATCTGCTTGTTTGTGGACCGATGACTGTAACTTTTGAAGGCAGGGAGGGAATGATAGACATTTTTTTTTTTAATGTGAACAAACAGAGTAAAAGAAAATTACCTTTTTTAGGGGCAGGTTTTTTTTATTTCCAAGAGCTTGGGAGTACTGATTAAAATCAGTTTAATGTGACAGAGGGGTCCTTTAAAAAGGAGTTATTCTACTACTGTGCATGCAAGGCTTGGAGCGAATGAGATATATTCATTTCATGGGATTTACAGTTCTGAACTCCCTACTATGTAATAAATTTGGTAAAATTAGCCCTTTTCTATGAGCTGGTATGATCCTTCCTGGAAGTCCAGATAAAAGGGCTTAGCTAAACAGTTTATTACCATTTGTACCTGAAGTTCGAGATCTTAATCAGCAGTGAGAGGGAAATAAAATAAATATTGCCTCAGTAGTAAGGTACCAGTATCAGTACTAATCTTGAAAATACAATGCACCAAGGATCATTACTGTGATCTGTTATTTGCTGATTATGCTACATGTCTTCTTATGTATAGCATTTCAAAACTTTCCAGCATTCTGAAAATAGTCAAATAAATCAACTAAATATGTTACTGGAGCCCTCCAAGGCAGTTTCATGAATGAGATGCATGCTCCTGATGCATATTCACATGCAACTAACAATCGCCAAATGTCAAAGCCACAGATCTCAGAAATTAAATTGAGTTCCTAACTAGAAAAGTTACTGTGAGGCTGTCCTAGGAGCCAAGTGTGAGAGGGATCATCCTGTGGCATATTCTCCGCGAGAGCACACATCCCGTCTGCAGCAATTAAAGGGCATGTGGAAGCCGGCACCGACAGGTCACCGGGAAGAGACTCCGGGAAGTGCCCCAGCAGTTCTGCGGGACACGCATCCAAGCCTCCATCAGGAACCTTGGACATGGGCAGTCTGACTTGCCCTGGCACTCTGACAAGGTACGGGCTGTGGGTTTGCTTCTCCCCGTGCCCCAGGGTGACGTGGTCACAAACGTGCAATAAACCAGAGTTCACAGGACTGTCGGCCCTATCTCTGCCCTGCGTGTAGGCCTGGCCGGCTATCCATGAGAACAGCGAGGGGTGATTACAGCACTCACTGCCGAGCAGGTAGCTAAGAAAACCAGCCCCTGTCACTTTCTCTCTGTTTTTGTTCATGCTGAAAGCTCTGGTATCCAAGCATTACCCCCAGCACTCATATACAGAGAGAGAGCTACACGTACGAACATTTCTCCTGCATGCCCTGTGGAATGGATTCACAAACACATGATTTTCTGTGCTTCCACTGAGAGATTTAATTAATTAATTCACTATCATATACATCTTACTGAGATGGGGATATCAGAATCTATTGCAAAGGGTGTAAGAAGCTCTCTTCTCACACAAGCAAAGATGTACCTACCTCTGTTTTCATGCAGTTTAATTCTATAACTGATCCCTAAAAGTATAAGAGGATGATGTTGATGAACACTTCTGGAAAATAATAGGGAATCATGTTAGCATTTTCTAAATTCTCCACATGTTTATGTGCGAGAGAGAAACCAAAAATCCAAGCTGGATTTTTTTTATATACTCTTGAAACCTGTTGGTTAGCTAAAAACCAAAAACCAAACATGGAATCAGTTTATTCTGATGTTTCACCCCTCAAAATCAATTATTTTTATCTCCTCTGCATTTCAACAGCTCTTCTATGGGTAAAATAATATCCAGAAAGGCAAGAGAATCAAGAGATTTCTTTTTGGCTATCATTTGCTTTTGAAATAAAAATTTGGGTCATCCATCATCTGAAAAGCTACTAGAATAAAATCACCAATATTCTGTCAACTCTATGTAGGAAGTCCCATTGTCTTTCTGTTTTCTTGTACTTTACAAGAGAAGATCTGAGTATTTCATGTTGATTGCTTGATTGGCTGTACTGGGACTCCTCAAAAATACTAAAAAATCAACAGTCTGGTACAAATCAAACACAGGCTTCTATCAATCACGAGCCTGGGGTATTATCTGAGGTTTTTACCCAGAAACATGTCATTAAAAGTTTCAGAAATTAATTGGTGCCATTGGCTGTAATGGCCTTTCCTGACACAGTTTCTCAAATGTAAAGAAAAATTATGGATAAGGCAAATTCCTCATGGGATTTTTATAGATGTCTGCTTTGTTCTGTTATTGTTTATTGCAAATGTTATTACTGTGATCTATTGCCCCATCATGCTTTGTCTATACTGCTTATACCATTTCGCAGCCCGCAACACAACTGAGGGCTTCTGTCACTGACCAAGATAACATTTATTTTTAAATCCTTATGTTTTATATATTCTTATAGTAATCTCTAGGTGTTAATTTTGTGTGTTTAAAATTTCATACTGAAACAGATCTTGTTCTGATTGAATAAATGTTGCCAGTGATCTGCCTAGAAGAATTGTGAATCTTGTCTCAGTGTGTGCATCTGCTGTTGTTAGTTGGAAGCTGCAGAAAGCTGCAGGAATTACTCATTTATTTCAATTGTTCTGATTTGCATCTCTATGAAACAGGTTTGTTAGATGGCAGCTGTCACTCCCTTTCTTTTTAAATTTATTACTTACAAAACCATCTTTGTAATTACAAGTTATTTTACCCTGAGAGCTAACCTTCCAGAAAGGTAAATATTTTAGGATCAGAAAACTAAAAAATGTAGCCTATGCTGTACAGCAGTGCAAAAATAGTAGTAAATGAATCCTCCCAAATTAGATTTAAGATTCACAAAATATTTCATACTTATTACCAGCAGGCATCTTAATACCATCAGTGAAGTAAGATTATACAATTACATGCATTTCCAATTAAGGAATTGTATTGCGTTTTTGATTCTGGTGCTTGAATGATCTGCCTATAGGCATTTGGGACTGTAAGTCCCTCTTAAAAACCAAAAAAAAAACCTCAAACAAACCAACAAACTGTTGTGAATTAAACTTTAAAGTATATTTTTCCTCATTAAACCCTCTCAGAATATTCTGTGTATAATTTATTGGACCTTTAGGTCAACCTGTTCTGTGTTTTCTGTAAAATGCTAATGGTTGTATGTGATATGTTCTGTCAATATAACCAAAACCCAACAAACATGGGCAAAGAGGAAAACTTATTGCTACGTGACAATCTCAGCAGTGTAGGGTTGTTTCCTTTCCCCCCTAGGCTTCAAGCTCATTATATGCATGTGGGAAGTGAGGTAAAAGGATCAGCACCGTTAACCATCTGCGCAGCCTGCGGTCGGTAAAACAGTGATGTTTAGCCTGTCATCTTTCAGTTTTAATCCCTTTCGGCTGTGCACATTAGTAGTCTGTCTTCTGCCCATACATTTTGATTCTGCCTGGTGACGCAACGCCACTACACTCTCTAGTTCTGGTAATGTCAGTGTGCTGCTTCCAAACACACACTTTATCTCTTTGTCACTGTCAGTTTGGTTTTGATTGGATAGTTTCAGAGCTGTGCTTTCAGAGTATTTGAATTGATTATCCTGTGCTAAAGTTGTAAATCCTTGCAGAGCCCCAGCAAGAGTTCAGCAAAAACAGAAACAATGGGCTGTGCAGTCTCAAGGGATCAGTAACAGAAACACAGATTTTCTTTCATAAGGGTTTTTTGTGGTATGCCTTCTCTTGCCACTGACAGTCTTATTCTACAAGATCAAGGTTTATTCAGTGATACGTACCAAAGGGTAGGTTTTTGGTGACCTATTTTACATGTCATTATAATGGCATTCTCATTGTAATAGTCAATCATCCTTATAACAAAAGTATGACCATTTTTATTTAGATTATTGTTATCATTCTCAGGAAAATAAAGTCTGCATGTTAATTACTGTACAGATTATGGCCTTTCTTACAAAGACTGTTCCTGCAGGGCAGCATTGTTAGGCTGGAGATGTTGACAAGTCCCATTCTGTGATTCTTGGATCAAGGGGAAAGGCTTTCTCTACCCTTCTTTTGTGATTTCCAAGACCAGTACTCTACCATCTTTCTGTGTTTCAGTGTATTT
>VYZQ01022731.1:32780-57636 GCA_013400655.1 Mystacornis crossleyi | reverse complement strand
TTTCATCCTGATCTCTCCATTAGGGGTCATACATCCCATATGTTTTAATGACCCTCATTGGAGAACTGCTAAGAATGGCTGTATTTGGTGTCACACCATGCCTTCATAATACCACATCAAAGGGATCTAAGCTGGAGCTCCCGGTGACATTGTTCCCATCTGAAATTATTTCTTTTAGGACCACAAACACCACCATCTATTTAGCTAGTGACTTGTCCCACAACATCTTTTAATACTAAAGCAGCCAGTGTACATGTACTTTTGCAGTGCCTGGAAGTTAAAATGGTTCCTAAGTCAAGAGATGTTGCCTGCTCTTGTCTGATCAGCTTCCAAATCCTTGTGATTTTTAGGTGCTCATTATGAGTAAGATGCTGAAGCCATTCAGTGAAGGTGTCACACAGCATGTCAAGTGATGTGACTTTTACAGTAAAAGCTTGTATTTTTATTTTAAATCAACTAAATTAATGATTCATCACACAGTTTAAATTATTTATTATTTTGCAAAATTGTGATCTATTCTTCAATGCTACATTTGTTAGATTGTTTTCAACACTCAGTTTAATTCTCTGTAACTCACACCTAGAAATCTAAAATTATGTCTGAGGTCTCATAAGCAGTGTGTGTCTTTGTACTGAATATAGAAAAGAGTTGCATGTCAAGTGTCTCACTCGTATTTGTTTAATTTCATTTTAAGAGTAATGCTTGGACAGAATTCTGTTTCTTCTTTCTCATTCGCATAAACTTGTACATAGGTACTCAGAAGCAATGTATCAGAAAGTTTCTGAGTGTCCATGGGAAGTCCATGTACCTAGCACACTCCCTTGGCTGCCAGCTCCCAAGGTGAGCCCCTGAGGAGTTGTGAGGAGCCATCCAGAGAGGGTGGACAGTTGTCTGCTGCAGTAATTTCTACCATTCCATGTTACTTTTCTTGTGCCTTACAGGGTGAGGTGGCAGGATGCCCTTACCCAACTTCCCTTTCCCTCGGCATCTGATCCAAGGGTATCTAAGATGGATACAAGGATACCGCTTTCTGAAGCTCAGCCATTTCCTCTGCTTCCCAGCAGCTTCCAGCAGCAGCCAACAGGTCTCAGACCAGTATTTCCTAATATTACTCTGTGCACTGCTCTTCTGACAGTCATCCTTACAAAGAACAGCTGTAAAAATCAGCTTGTTGGTGGGCTCAGGGAGTGAAGTTAGGTTTTCTTAGAGAATATGGGTCAGATTTATTGAAGCTGCTGATCACCTGACAAAGCCAACAGAGAAAAACCTTTATTTCTATCTGGTCATCCATGTAGCCAGGCTATGAGTGTCTGTATGAAGACCGTGCAGCACACACAGAAAAGGGCTGTTGTGGTTCCACACACAGGAATGTTGAGGTGATGTGGAGAGGACCTGCTCCTACCTTCTCACTGGTGTAGTTGTGCTGTTCTCAGGTTCTTTTAAAGCCCTAGAACAACAGGATCAAGACCAGACCATTTTTCAGAAATGAGCATTGGTTTGATCCTTAGTTTGTGTAAACTGGCACAGCTTGCTTTTCTAGGGAACTTAGTGGCAATTTAAAACATTTGAGAGGCTAGTTTACCAAGCAAAACAATGAAAAAAGAGACATAGACAATTAAAATATGTTGATAATAGAGTTTTCTATATGTATTCTGCAGGCTTTTCTTTAATCTTTAAAAGTTACATAATTTGCTGTCTCTGAGACAGAACATTAAGTGTTTTTGATATATTTTCAAGGGTCAGGCACAAAGTCATGCTCCTTTAGAAGCCTTATGGCTGTTTGTGCTTTTTTGATGTTTGTACCATCGTGCAGACCTGATAAGTAGATGAATGACCATGATAAATGTGCATAATGAGAAAGTGATAAGAATTGCAGCATCTGACATGAGTTATGTCTCTGTTTGCCAGAAATGGAGATGCTCTACTTTTATCTTTTCTCTCTAATTTCTTAATTAGGAAGAAAGCATATTTTCCACTCAGTGCATATATATTTGGCAAGGTTGCTGTCTTATAACAAGATATGTCAGCCAATTACCTTATTATAGATACTGCTGTACTCTTTTTGCTTAAAAATGTCTCTCCTCCTTGTAGAGCAGGAGACATGGGATCAAGGTTTAACAGTGATACACACCAAAAATTTCTAGACGTAAAAAAAGAAAATGATTAGGGACCAATCTAGCAAGTATTTGAAAATAACATGCTCATTTTCTCAGATATAAGGTCTGATTCAAGTTGCTGGGATTAGTTTTATGAGTAATGACACACAGATGTATTTTGAAAAACCTAGCTATTCAGATCAGATTCTAATCTGAGTTGCCCAGAAAGTCTGGATTCTGGAAGCCTTATAAGGGCAAAATTCCCTTTAATGAGATTTCTCCAGTTGATAGGCCTCTTTAGAAAAACAACCAAAATGAAATAGTCCTCTAAAACTGAGCCACTGCATGCTGTTGGAGAATTAGGCCTGTGGATTTTTTATGAAAGTGCAGTCTGTGTTCAAGGACCATAACTCTGCAGAAATGAGCTGAGTGGTCTGAATTAATTTATTCCCCGGATGCTTTCAAGGTAATGATTGTTCATTGTCTTACGTCTCTACTCTGCAAAGATTCACACATTTGCATGTATTTTCATGCCAAGCACTTCCAGATTTGTGGAAGCAGAGCTTAATGGATTGATCCTACTTCTCTCAAAGTGAGTGGCAAAACTGTTCTCTTGAATGAGAGGAAGATAAGATAAACAGCAATAAAGCTATACCAAGCTAAGAAATTCTGCATGTTGTGAGCTGCAAAACTGTATTGATTTCAAAACCATAGAACGGGAAATTAAAATTAATCTCTTCTGATTATATACTGCACTACTGTTGTAATACAGTATTTCATTCTGCCATTTAATTATTTGCATTAATTTTCTGTAATAATATGAAATTATTTGTGCATAAAAGCTATCATGAATATTTGAGAGCAACTATCCGACGTAACCGCAAAAGCACATAGTGCATATGTTTTTGTTTTGCTTGCATCAAAAGCCAAAGTTTATAACATATCAACAATACTACATGTAACAAGGAGGAGAGAAACATTTTTTGGAGGGTGTTTATTTAGATTTCTTGGTTTCCTTTCAAGCCAAGATTTGTTTACTAGAGGCATTACAATTTAGTGAGACAAATTAGGCTAAACTTTTTATCTCTGGTGGTTTGCACATGCACTGATTAAACTAGTATTTCTTCTAAAGATTGCCTAGGAAGATAAATGAACAAGAGGAGCAATTAGAGTAAGGAAAAACTAAAGATTGGCTGACATGATTTAAGTTTACCTCTAAGGCAGTTTGTCATTTTGTCTCTATAATCTCTATCAGAATTGACTAAAACCGTAAACATAAATCATTATACTAATTTATTTCACCACACTGTGGTCAGGGAGAAGAAGATTTCATTTTTTTCAACAGACTTTGGGGGATTCAAACATTTTCAGAACTTTTAAAATGTAGTATAAAAACAAGCCAGCCTAAAGCATCATTGATTAGTATCTCAGCTTCTTAAAATCTGATTTTTTTGGTGTTAAGCCAAGAAATGTTGCTGTTACTATTGCTAAAATATCTATTAAGAATTCAGAATACATGGGCATGGATTTGATTTTTGAAGTGACTGGATAAAGCTTAATGCATGACAAAACATAATGCAAGGCCGTCAGTTAATACTTCACACTAGACGAGTTAATAAGCAGCCTTCTCTCCTGAGACACATCAGAACTAAGTCTGTAGGACCATGGAATACCTTTGTGGGAGGGAAACCAGTAGATGCCTGAGGACATCCTGCAGTATAAATCTCCATGAGCTGTCACAAGACCTGTTATAGACTCTCCAAAAATAGAGTCCTGTATATCTTCATTAGGAACTGTGCTAACAACAGTGTCCGCCTGCAATTTTATTCAGAAGCCACAGTAAAGCAAGGGTTATATTATGTTGCTCTTGTCAAGTGAAGTATTCCTTATCAGTAACTTTAAGGAACAGATATTCCAATGCCATTTAGACATCTACATCCTGCTGCCTGTTTGTGAATGGTCTCATTTGGTTCAGTGGATCTGCCTGTGTGTGCCGATGGCATCAGGGTCACTAGCTAAATTGTTCTTCCAGAGGAAATCGCATCAGAGATTTTGCCTCCCTCATACCCGCACTCCCATAGATCCTTGATGGCACAGGCTATTGCCTAATGTCACCACCTGCCAATGCTACCAAAACCAAAGCAAAAGAAAGGTTCTTTCTGGCAGAAAATGAGAGGGATCATATCTCCAAGTCTGGGAGGGCAGTCTGCAGTATGGTTAAGCATATTCTAAATACTCTGAAAGTGTTTCTAAACCTGATCTAGGGGTAGCACTTTGCTACCAAACCCTAATTTAAAAATAGCTAATTTCAGGATGACCAGAATGTCAGGAGTCTGATTTCCTACAGATTTGTGTTACCTTGTTAATTTATTTAGTAGTCCAAGAAGGAAAGTATCTGGCACAGTCACCACCCCTGTCAGATTATTTATGGTGTCTGTGCCCTGCTTTGGCACCTGTTTTCATGAAACCCTGAGGAATTTACCTTAACTTCATACCACTCTCTCTGCATCTCCCATAATTCCATGCAATCAAGGCTTCAAATGCTGTTAAAATAGAATACACAGATGAACACTAACATACTTACAGGATTCCATAAGACATAGAAAAAGCTAAGTGAGATCCTATTATTTCTTGAATCTGTATTTCTAGACCAGAGCTTTTACTAATTAAGTTGTGTGAACAACTCTGAGCACAAAAAAAAACCTTTGTGACTCTGTACAGTCAAATTTACGCAGAATGCAGCAGCACATCAAGGGCTTTTCTTTTTAAGATTTAATTTCGTATATTAGTTCTTAAAATTGCTTTGAAAGGATGGATGACTTCTCATCTTCACACACAAACACAAAAAACCCTGCGGTGATGACTGGGATTGGGTATTAAAGCTGGAACAGTAATTTCCATAATTAATGGCAATGTGTGGGAACAAGAAACCACTCATGCCCAAAAATGTCAAAGACTTCTCGACTTTTTTACAATTGTTCTGAAGTTGAGATAAACATTAATGATGTAATGAACCAGGATAAGCCCCACCACCACTGGCTTGACCCCAAAGAAAAAGATGTAATTCCAAGGAGCAAATATTTCAGTGCTGTCTGTGCAGGTAAACCAGGCTGAGTGAAAGCCAGAAAAATTCCTGCTTGATTGTAAATTCACTCAACCGAGGGAAAAGAGGCAAACAGTGAAAATCTTCTGTCTGAACAGGGAAGACACATTGAGAAAACGCTCATCCCAGTTTTGAACTCCAGAGGGCAATAGTCCACAGCACGACGGGTATGTAGGTATGTGTTCGTAAAAAAAAAAAAAAAAAAAAAAAAAAAAAAAAAAACACGGTAATTTCCAGTAGTTTCCTTGATACTACCAGCAGGATGGGAGTCATGCCAATAGACCCACAGTATGTACAGCCAGGGTTGCCAGAAGTGCAGCTGGTAACAGAGTGTGGGTCTATTTGCGGAAAAAAGGACTATGTCACTCTGAAAATAGTCAAATGGGAGTTCAGTGGCATGCTTGACGAAAAACAGGATAGGATATAAGTGAGGAGAAGATAGGCCATGAAAATAGGGTTGTGTAATTTGGGTAAGTACTCATGGGTTTTTACTAATAACTTTAACAGGAGTGTTGCAAGTGTATAAAACCTTACGATTATTTTTTCTGATTTTACTTTTTAAAATTACAATTTTCACATGATAAGAACACAGAAATTCTTGCAAGCATCATCCAAGCTGCAAAAACTCTTGCACAGCTTTGTTAATGCAACATAATATTTGATTCTGAACCAGGAACAAAAATACCTTAGTACCACTATATTCTTTAATAGTGTCATTATTTTTTGAACGGTAAGCTAGATAGGGATTATATTTTTCAAGTAAATCACTCCCACTCTGACTGTAACTGGCAGTACCAGGAAGCACTCTCAAGCTTCTCTCAGAAGGTCGCTTCTGCGGTGGCTTTTGCTACTGCCTGGAACCTAAGAGTCGTTATAACTCCCCACCAAGACGTTTGCTGCCCATCCTGTCACCGCTGGCACTATGCCTCTTCTCCCATCACGCAGAGGAGTTTTCCTTGTTTTATGCCAGCTCTAGGCAGAAATGAACTCACATGGACACCATTATAAGTTTAACGGTATGATCAGCAAAGCCAAAGTTGGATAGACAGAAGATAGATGGTGGGGGGTGTGGGGAAAAAGGAAACTGAAGTTGTCTATTTGCATGTAATTTTTTTGTGCTTCTGTAAGTCATATTTTCTCATAAAGACTCTGCAGTGTTTTTTGTTACATGCTAGCACCGCTTCTCTCCCTGACATTAAGGAAGAGCAATATCTGCCTGCCAAGGCTTTGCTGGGGAAGCAAAGTGGATCAGGAAGCAGTAAGAAATTAGTTGGCCACACACCGCATATTCAGAGAGGTGAGGGATGAAAAAGTACTTCATAACACATAGATAGTTCTGGATATCTTTTTTTTTTTTGAAATTATTCCTTAATTGATTTTGACCAAATGCTCCTGTTCCTGTAGCTATTTGTTCACATTCTAAAAATAACTTGTTATGTGGCTTCATTATTTTTAGGGTTTATGTGGTTTGCCTTCCCACACTAGTTTTCAGAGTGGATACTGTACAGTTGCATTTTGCTGTAGTTTTAAAGGGGCAGTGTGGGTATAATGTCTATTACCTATCTTTAATGTAAACAGTACCATCACAGCTGCTCAATGAACAGTTTGAGGCTATGCCTGGTTCAGCTTGAGTAGGAGTAAATTTCAGATAAATCCAGGCTTGAAGGCTTTTTTCCTTTAATTGGGTTTACTGTTGCATTCTTTTTAAAACACCTAAATTTTAGTTTTTCTTTGCTTGAGCCATTAACTGCACAGGTTCCTCCTTTTCAGTAAGAACCAAATTTAGGATGGAATTACTGACACAATACAAAGGGACACTGAGGGAGGGGATCGTATCCACGGTAGAAGCCTCAAATTTACATTTAACTGTTTGGGCTCAATGTCTGTTTAAAATAGAAGGAGTAAATAATCTCTGTATGACAATCTTGTAGGTTCTGGTTTATAAGTAACAAGTCAGGCAGGGTTTATAAGAATATGTGATACCACCCTGTAAAAAATTCTGCTTCAGGAGAGAATTTGTAGTTGAAAATGAGAGAGGGAGCTATACTGCAATGACCATAGATTGCCATGTAGTCCTCAGTCATGGACTAGAAGAAAAAACAGTGGTGAAATAGTAGACCAGCTGTACAGCAACACTGTGGAAAGACTTGCTGAGATTTCATGGGGGTGTATGAGGCATATGAAATTTTAGTGTCTGTTAAAGATAAATGAAGTTTGAAGGTGTTGAGGAGGAAGTTCAGGTAAAATGAGTAGATTACAAAGTCATTCCACTCTACTCTTGTCTGTTTGATGTGTCTTAGAGGTCAAGAGAGCTCCTGTTGGCTCATTCTGATGTTACAGAGGGTGACTTTTTACATGTGGATTTGTGATTCTCATTAATTTTGTAAATTTCATGCTTTTCTTTCACTTTCATTCACTGTCTCTCTCTCTCTCTTTTTTTTTTTTTTTTTTTTTGTGAGGTTTTCAAAGCTTAATTTTAATGGTGTCTTCTTTCTGAATGGGGAAATGTAGTGCCTTCTGACTTTTGCCAGACTGATTCTTCTTGTCTTGTTTACAAGCTTAGAGTCTAAAATGTTTCCTTTGTGCCACTCTAATATCAGTGGTATAATGAACCTCAATGTTAAATTAAGGTTCTTACGTTGTCTGAGAGGACAGTTTCAGGTTAGGAGAAGTGTGTTGCAGATACCTTTGGATCAAAACAGAGGCTAGGAAGTTGAGAAAGTTACACAGCAAATGTATTATCCCATCTGACAGTGTGACAATGCAGTATGTGTCATGTTTTTGTTCATGAGCAAGGTATCTTCTCCATAGATGTCAAATCCTGTATTGGGTAGGACTAAATTAAAAAAAAAATAATAAAAAGGATAGAAGTAGCAGCTCGCATGAGAATGTCTTTGCCTGACTGAGAAATTTGACTTCTATATTAAAAATACCCTGAAACACATAAAAGTATCACTTCAGCTTTGTTTACATACACAGTTAAAGCTGCCCTGTGTTACCAGAATTTCCATCACTACTGATGAATATTAATGCTGACACATGTGAAAGCAAAAGTTTTGTTCTTAGCACAAGCTTTGTCTATAGTGAAAGATTATTTTGCTTTTTAATGCCAGAAAACCTCTAATTTTCTGGCATTAAAATTTTTCTCCCTGTGTATTTTATCTCCTAAATTTTTATCCTGCCTTTCTGACCTTTTGAGACTGTGCCTGATACTTTTGGAGCATTGGTTGTAAGCCACCGTGTACTTTATTTTTGGAAAGTTTATCCTGTGAAAGAGCATCTCCTGTGATGGCTACAGAATTCCTGCACCTCAACACAGTTTCCATTGTTTCTGCACAGGGTCAATGAAAAAGCATTGCAGGAAATGTAACAAGGGGCTGTGTTTTAAGGTGTGATCCCACCCTCCTGTACCAAAATCAGAAATGTGCTGCATTTAAGTCCTTTTATTCATTTTCCAAGGGATGGTTTATTGGGATACCATACTGCACAAGTCCACACTACTCAAGTATATTTTATTCAAATACGTCTTTCAAATTGGGAGAAAAAGCATGACAGACAAAACATGTGACTGCTAACATGAGCTCATCCAACTTTCAAAATGCGACGTGGCAGGCATCTCTTCACACTCTGGGCAAATGGCACATGGTACCAGGAGACATTAGGTTTTTAAAAGTGAAGTTAAACTGATAAATTAGACCTCATTTATTGAACAGCAGTTACAGCCAATTGCCCAGGGAGTCATTTGACACCTTTGAAGACCCTGCTAACTTAATTGGTGATAGTTTGGGGGCTGAAGGAAACATTTAAGCCCGTAGCAGCAGGACACCGTGCAGCATGAAAATGGAGAAGACAGGCATTCTCACTGACAAGGGGAGTCATATATAGATTTTTGTGTCCATTGTTTTTGCTTATTTGTGTGTGTGCTTTACTCAGTCAATCAAATATAATTGACACCACTGGGTTCTGTTGTTTTGTGGATGACAGGAGCTAATGCAAGGGAAAAAAAGCTAGGAGTAAACTTCCCCCTGAAAGGCTGTGTAAAGGTTTTTCCACTGGGCTTGTGACATTTTTTGCTCAATTGTATTAATTGATGTAGTGACAGGGCAGTTGGAAAGATGATGGATACTGATCACTATACTTTTCTTTTTTTTTTTCTTTTAAGTATCTGGGCATTAACATAAACTCTGCTTTTGTGCAAGCAGTAGGAATGCAGCCAGTAAGAATGTAAGATGAAGATTTTAGCATCTGCAGACCAAGTTTATAGGACTCAACAGTCACAGCTGGATATCACTACAGAATGAAAAAAGGATGTTGCTTTGGGACAGATTTTACTCAGGACACCCATGTTCCTACTTTGATTTTTTCCCCTTGTGTTAGAAACTTTGATATTTATTGTCTCCTTCCACTAGATCAAGGGGTATAATTAATTAAAACTAATCTGGCTCTTCCCTAGGTTTAAGGTATCTCCAAACTCAGGTTGGAAACCTAATTACCTGACTGAAGTGATCAGGGGGCTCAGGTTTCCACAGACAGTCACCACAGCTGGGTGACTGGCTCCCAGCTCTGCACAGACAAGGGTAGGTCCCTAGATTCAAGTCACTGCAATGTAGCAACTATCCTGAGCCTTTCTGTGGGGCTGCTGACACAATCACACATGTGCACATTTATTATTCTGCCTCCCAGCTTTCCACAGAGGACACTGTAGCTTCAGCACAAAGGAGATGCCTTCGCGTGCATGTGACTGAGTGCAGAGTGCCAAAAAAATGTGGTAACGCAAGCATAGCTTTACCTTTGAAGACAGATGCTTGATCTGAGTTAACATAGATATCAATCAGTCAGTTTCCTGAAGGACATCATCTCTGGAATTGTGTCAGTATGTAAATTGCATAATCATAAGCACAGTTTTTCTGAAAAGACCTCTAAGTCAGTTTCTTGCTTCAGGACTACATTCAAAGGAGATGTCTAAAAAGGAAGTTTGTAAGAGTCCAGTCTTCTACAGAAGAAAGTTTGAGGCCTTGACACAAAAATATAAATACACCTGTTTATTGACATTAGGGGGAGTGTAGCCATCGTCTATGAACACATGTGTTGAATGAATATTGAACCAGTCAAACTCTTCCATTTATTCATTTTCTGTGGTTATGGTTACTAGGCTGGGATCATAATAACATTTTATGTGTTAATCTCCTAAATAGAAACTTGGTTTTAAATGTCCCACCACCTTCTTCTGATTTAAGACCTAGAGGTAAGAGGGGTCACTGCCTAGAGAAAGTTATTCCCTGAGAGCTCATGAAGATCCAGAAACTCATGAAGGAAATTCAGGCAAATCCAAGAAAACCAAAGAATTTTTTTCACAAATAATATTCCCATGACTGCCTCTGTCCCATAAATATTTCCTTAGTAAACTGATATAAAAGACCTGTACCCGCAGATTATGTGATCTGAATTCACTTCCTCTTCTACCAGAGATATTGTTTATGATGGTGGCAATTTAGGGTGAGAGGCACAATGGAAACAAAAAGAAGTATGTGGAATGGGGAGACTCAGCTCTACTCTGAGGCACTGCTTTTAGCCAGACCTGCAGTCAGGTGCAACCTCTTTTCTCTAGATTTCTGAGCTGGTTCTTCTCACACAACGTGCATCAGAGGTACAGTGGATCACAAAGAATGGTGTCTGGTCATGGGGTCATGGCTTCTCTGCCCTTCTCTGTCTGATAGGGTGCGACTTTCGGTATCTGGACTTGGGAAAGTGTCAGAACACCAGATGTCTGTAGGACACCAGATGGAGTGACGTGAAGCTCCATGGACTTGGTGAAGCTGTTATAGGACGGGTAGATTCAGCCAGTGTGAAGCCTGAGTTTTACTGGTAATGAGAACCAGCAGGGACAACCTCTCTGAACCAGGAACAGTTTGGCGTCAGGGCTTGTCTGGTTATGCAGCAGCACAACAGCTTTACTGGCAGACATGTAAGAATCTGGAGACTGTCTCTTTTTGCATTTAAAAACTGCAAAATTATTTTACCCCTACTTCCACAAATTCCCACAAAAAGTGCAACAAAGAAAACCCACTGTTTGCCTCTGATTTCAAGCTTCACAGCTTTCCCCTTTGGATGGATTGGTGTGCCAGACCATAATGCCTAGTGTGCAAAATGTGAAACAGTTGGGTCTCCTGCAAGGGCAGATACCTATAGAAAAAGCAGTGTAAACATTTGCAGTTTACATAGTAGATAATCAAATTCAGATACTAAAACAAAGTAAACTGTGAATTATCTTCATGGTACAGTTAAAGAGCAATAAATTCTTTCTTATTATTGCTTTGGTACCTATTGATACAGCTTTCTTACTTGGAAAATGGAGATTCATCAACACAAAACCTGTGATCATTTCAAATTATTAGGCTGTTATCATTTCTGGTCTCAGTCAGAAACCAGTAATAAGCTGCATATAATTAGACTGTATAGATGCTTGCATTGTGTACTTTTATTGCACAAGCTGACAGGGAAGGAAAAGCTGGTCAGGGATGCATTCCTGCTTGAAGAAAACCAAGTAGCTGTAAACAGCCATGAGTTTCACACTTTATTGAAGAATGGGGTTGTCTACTGTTGTGGTTTGACACTGGTTTAAATGCCAAACACACAAAATCTAATTATGTGTATAAGTGGAATATGGATTCATTGAGGAAAATGTAAAGAAATTTCGGGGCAAAACAAGGTTCACACTAAACAGTTGTAACATAACAGAAAGTTTATTATTAACAGAATGGGGGAAAAAAAAAGATTGATAAGAAATTAAAGCAAACCTTTAAAACACTTTTTCTTTCCCAGGGTTCTTTTTCTTTACCATAAACCTTTCACAAGTGCTAACAAAACAAGAACATGGTATTTTGGTCAGAGCTGTACTTTTTAAAAGTCTATTTATGCTTTAGGAAAAGAGGTTTCTTCTATTGTGCCATAGAGTTTTCACAAACAGTCCTGCCTGAAGAAAAATCTCTTGAAGTGAAGAAAGGTATCTTTTCCATGAACTTTTTGCAGTTTTCCCATACTGCAAAAATCACGGGCCATAGGAGAAAATGGGGTTTTAATTTTTTAAGGATGAGTTATCTCAGTCTGAAAGCACAAATTCTTTACTTCAAATCTCTAGCAACTTCTCATAACTTCTATATGGCGTGGCGTAGGCCTTTCTTTTTAAGTCACAGGCTGCACAAGAATTTCACATCCCCCCAAGTTTTTTCCAAATGGATTAAAGCCCTTTCCTATGGCTTTACAAGCAGCATCTTTTAAGCTTTACGCTAAAAAGGACAGCAGACCTCTCTTCCCGTTGCTATCACTGCCTTCCCACGTGGTCCTGTCTCATCCCCTCTGTCTTTGACCTTGGAATCGCCATGTTCAGCTTTGTCCCATGTGACTTTACTTTTCTCCTCTTTCCTCGCTGACTTGAAAGAAAAGGTGTTTTTCGTTGGCTGCTGTGTGGTGTTTTCTTCGGCCTCGGGGAGGGCTGTGCTGGATGCAAAGGTGTCTCGTTGGCTCCCACCGGTCCCGGTGGTCCCAGACCCCATCTCGGCCCCGCGGCCTCAGCCCCAGGCTGCCTGCGGAGCAGGGACAGCTCGCCCCTGGCAGGGAGGGCCGGCCCCGCGCTGCCGCCCTGAGGGGTCGAGCAGGAGGGCCTGGCCCAGACCCGGGCCCGGGCCTTGGGGCCCCCCACCCTCGACCACCCCTCGGCCCTTGGGCCCAAAAGACAAAGAGGATATTCCCACCCTGCCTGGGCTTTTTATATGCAAAATTGCAAAAGCAATTAGCTCAGAAACTTGTCAATCACGCAGGTTCAACCCGTTATATCTACCTCCCAGAATAGACTCCTGATATAAAAATTGGTATGTTTGTGTACCTGTGGTAGGGAAAAGAATTTTTATAATTTTTATTAGAAAGACTAAGGTCAAATAAGATCATTAGAAGGGCACTTTCTTAGTCCAGCCTTAACATAAAGAGATTGACTGTTGTTGTTTTGGATTCTTCAGCTTTGTCTATTGTATGTATAATATTTCTGTTTTTTTTTATTTTATGGACAATTACTAAACAGGCTGCTTTGATTAGAAGCTTAAATGAACTAGAAGACAACATGATACTCCTCATCCAAAGATATGGTGAGGCTGTAAAAAGGGCCTAGGGACATCTGAAATATTTCATCCTCTCAGCACATCCTCCACACTCTGAGCAAAGGATCTCAGACCCCGCTTTTTGCTGGATGGGCCATGAGAGAGTGGGAATCACCAGGATCAAGGGAGATGTGTTTCAGCAGTGACTGTTGATGACACTGAATGTTCTCTGCATGCAATAAAATAATAGGATATAACTCTAAGCCTGTAGGTACACAAAGAACGTGTCACATTTGAGAAGAAGAGATTTTCCAGCTCATGTAGGAACTTGTGAATGATGAGGAAAAATTTCAGTATCTTAAAAGAAGGCATGAAAGTCGGTCTCCTGACCAAACAGAAATTGCCTGATGATACTTTCAATTTTGATGTCAAGTTCATACAAACTGCTCGAATTCCATTTATTTCATTAAACTTTCAGTCATACCCCTGTAATGTTTTAGAATATAAAAATGTCCTCCATGCTCATGTGGAGTATGACACAGGTGATTTACCTGGGATGACATACACAGCAAACTGATGAACCAGATCTGGGACAGTTATTTTTCTGAAACCAGTGTAAAACATTGTGCTTTGAAAGGTACTGTTACTTCAAGTGACTGATCCCACCAGGGAAATAGTATATTACTGTCCTTGTAATTTAGCAGGTAGCTTCTAAAATGTGTAAATGGAACTATCCATTTTCTGCTGCCAGAGAAAGTGCTGCATGCCTGGAATTGTGGATTTCTTGCAAGGTGCCAAGAAACTAGAAACGCATGCTGTGAACTCCCCTGCAGGTCCATCAGTACAAGTCTGCCAAAGACAAGGACCTACACAGAGGAGGATGATTTGGAGACACTCAGGTAAAAGAGAGTTTAGAACAATTTCTATAATCTTTACTTTTTTTCCCTCTGCATCACTTCCAGATATTTCAGGGAGTATTGATGTCAACTGGAGTTGACCTTAAAATTAATCATTCAGAAATTTGATCATATATATAATAATTTATGTTTCTGTCATGTGTTGCGTCATTGTACAAAGTAAAAGCATGGCGTGGAATCACTGAAAAAATCTGTCAGTGAATGTTTTATTCCATTTCTATGGAATTGTCTACACAGTTCTCATAGATACAGAGTGGGAGTTATTTTCAGACATTCCTGAAACTGAAATAACTCCAAAGTCTTAGTACAAACAGTATTAAACAAAGGTATAGAGTCTTCTCCCTGAAGATGTGTTGGGGTCCTTTTCTCATTAATTCTCCCAGTGTAAATATGGTAGCCTGTAAAACATTGGCAACAAGTGTGAGCCTGTAGTCAACATATCTTATGTGTTACATTAGGAGGTTGGAATACTCCTCTGTGCTAGGAAGGTGGAATTCAGTAGAGCTTGGGAACTGTGGCTCTAGAATATGCTATATCTTCACAGTGGAATAAGTTCTACTTTCAGTCAAAACCCAAGAGAAAAAGAAGGCGATTATTGGTATTTCTTCTTGAGGTGGTGAACTTCCTAACTTCATTACTACATTTTTTTTCAGTCATTCTTTGCTTGTTTGTATGGTCATTAGTCAAGTTCTTAAGAAAAATGACAAGTGGAAATCATTATACTAAAAATTGTGAAGAAGAGTGAATTCATTCAAAGCAAGATGTTTCCTAAAATAGCTCATAACCTGTCATTTGTGGAAACTATGATGCTGTTCGGAAAGCTCACTAATGCATGGAACAGCTCATCATTCAACTCACCACACACTGAAAAAAATCCATGCATTGGTATTTATTATTCTTCTTGATGTAAACTGATTGCTTCACAGAAGACATGGGAAAATGTGCTATTTATTTGTGGGCTTTTCAATGTGTGCTTCAGCTGTATCACAGTAATAGTGACAAAAACAGAGGCTGCAGTTGATGTATCCCAGTATAAACAAATGCATGTGTGATTCTTCATGGTAGTATTGAGGAATACAGCCTCACACTGCTGTCACCCCCTTCATGCTTAGTCATATATGCTGAAGTTTCTGATCAGAAACACTTTTTATCTCCAAACCACTAGTTGCATACTCCTTGGTAGTATCTTTTGGATGCATATGTGTGTGCCATACCAGTGCACAGATGGATGTTGGTATATGCCAGCTAACCATAGATGTCTTGACAATGGTATTTCAGTTCTGCCTTATCTATAAGTGCAAGTGTGTATTTGGATTTTGTGTCAAGCCAGAATTGTCCCTTTATCCTCTAGCCAGATCTGCAGAAATGGAAAAGCTGAAATTCTCTTTTAGACAGATTTGATGAGGTTATACTGGGTGTGGCACATGGAGAGACCAGCTCATCTGTGGGCAGAGGTGAACCTGATCAATGTGCACATGCCAAATTTACTCACAGTACTTTGTGCTACTTCTTTAAGGTCTTCAATAGGTAAATTTCATCTTAAGATACAGTCTGACCCTGAGTAATCTCCATGGAAATTGTGGACGTAAAACAAGGGTTTATGTTCATACAGAGATGGATTGAGCAGCTGAGCCGTGTCTGCCCATCAGGTCTTAAACACCTCCTGGCACATCCAGGTTATGGCATGAAGCCACCACAACATCACTTGTTCGGTTTCCCATCCACAGGTCCTAGGCTCAACTCTGTTGCAGTAAACAGTATGGGAGCTTACTTTTTAAATATACCCACTCCTGAGATTCCTGTGTATTGAGTCTTTTCTAATAGCCTTGATCAGCAAGCAGTTCCCTTTCCTACTTCCTAATCACCATCTACATTATGTCAATTAGCTCAAAATTATCATAAAGTTTCAAAGCATCTTAGTCTGGAAAGTGCATCAAGGAAGTATATAAATATTTTAAAGGGTGGCATGTATAAAATATTATGTGCACACAGAGAATACAATGAAAGTGTATTATTTCTGATAATGTCCTGAGTTAAATATTCTAAGATCAACATACCTGCAGTATAAAATTCTTTGGTTCATGAAATTTAAATACTGAAACCCATCAAAACATTTTAAATTTCTGGGTTTTAACTCCTGGCCAAGCCAGGTGCTTGGATGTATATACAAATATGTTAATATGGTTTATATGAATGCAGGCAGTTGTCAAAATCCATTGTAAACCCAAAACCTTCTTTAGTAAACAAATGAAAGGCCAGCTTTTGTATAAATATCTGTACAATTTTTTGCTAAGCTTATTCTAAAAAAAATTGGTCATTTGTGCAGAGAAATGAAATGTAGTGATATCATAGAAACAAAGAAAGGTCAGGAAAAATACAATGCAATCAAGACTTTCAGTGGGTTGTCTTACCTTTCTGTTTTTGCTGAAGCTACACCAGTGTCATGTAAGTCTAAACTTTGTTTAATCATCCTGTTCAGGTGTATACTTGCATTTGCCCAGCAAGAGGACTTTTTCATCTGATTTAAGCCAGCATATTGGATCAATGCTGTTAATGTTTTACATCAGTGGAGAATGATGTTTGTACTATGCAGCTCGCATGCTAAAAGAAAAAAGGGGTTTTCTTCAACTTCGTGCCTTCCTTGTCACAGTGAGATGCAGAAATGTAGGGTACATCTGCCTTAAGACTGTCATAGCTGAAAGTGTGGTGTGCAAGAAATACTTGAAACAAATGTGTTTGGAGTCATGTAATACACAATAAGGGTTCATAGACACCTGCTCTTCACCTATCAAGTGTTATCATGCTTCCATGATGAAATGAAGCTGAAAGCATTCTTGTGGGCCCCCGAGGGGCTTGTGTTTTTATTTTACACAGTAATAGATGAAAAAGAAGCAGAGCAAACTGGTTATTTTTACTATTTATTATTATGGTTATTCAAAATTCATGTTCTCTTCCTCTTTATTGTCCTTCAATAATTTCTTCATCTCTTTCTATTGATCTAGAGAGGGGAAGCTTAGTACTGTGCCACAGTCACCTGTTCCTTGGGGAAAGAATAAACACTCCCAGAAAAAGAAGGGGAAGGGGGGGAAAAAAGCCCTGAAGATTGACTGGGGGCCCTGGCAGATTCCGTCTTACACCAGAGCATCATTTAAGTCTATGTTCTTCCATCTACCTTGTTTGCAGTAAATAGCTGCCCATTATGTCAGGTCAGGCAAGCGCTGTGGCGTCACAGCCCAGCAGCCGTGATCAGCTTGCCAAGCTGCAGGACAGCCCCCAGGGAGCAGCCACATGTGTCAGGCTCTTGAGCTGTCAAGGCTCAAAGCGACAGTTTATCTGGAGGCTTTAAAACATCCTTGCAAGGTTTCCCCTCCTTCCCTTCCCCCCGCCTCTTGTTGACAATCTGCTTGAAAGAAGACAGATGCTGGAGTAGTTTTCTTTAGACTCGTGTAATTCCACAAGGCCCAATGCACCAAATGCAATTCCACCCATCTTTTAAGTGGCCAAGTTGAGGAGGCAGGCATGTTGTTGCAGGGAGGACAAGGGATCCCTTATGATAACACAAATATTTACAGATGAATTTGATGCCGTCAGTGTGCCTTCTTTACATTCTTTGCCCACTATAAACAAACTACTTTACAAGTTCCTAGAGAAACCAAGGAATTGTGTCTGGGGTCACATTTTTCAAGACACTTTTCAACAGTATTTAGTTGAATATTTTATAGATTTTTAAGAGCGCACAGGCTTAGCAATATGACGCATATTTTCCCCTTGCATTGCTTTAGACTTAGAACACAATAGGGTTCTCTGTAGATTTGTATGCATGAAAATAAGATTTCTCTTGTAAACAGAACTACATGACTTATGAGGACGTATCTTAAAATGCCAGTTTTATGTCACTTCCACCTTTGCAGGCTGATTCTATTCATGGTGCAAATCCAGAGCCATTTGTCTCAAATATTATGTCCAATAGAGTATGTTTTAAAAATATAACCTCTAAAAAACACATAAATTATTATGTACTCTTTGTGTAGTTTGTCATCCTGCAATTACAAGGAAGCACACTTTCACTCAGGGCCAACCTTTTTCTGATCCTGAGTGCCTTTTGCCACAAATGACAGATAATTTCTGTATTCATTTCCTAAATTGCACCTGCACCAGGAGAAAGGAAGCATAGCCTTTCAAGACATCATCTCTCTTTCTGCTCTTTTTACTTTCTATCTTTTACAAATTATCCTAGGCACTCAGTAACAGGAAAACATCCTTTGAGGTGATCCTGCCCTTGCCCCTCTCCATAGGAAAAAGAAAGTGATAAAAGAGGTGAGAAGAGTAGATATTTTCCTCTCTCACCAACACTTTTGCCGTCTCTGATCTCCTCAAATAATTGCCTTTCTTCATCAGAAGTTAGAGAATTTAGAGGAATTTGCAATTGGGAGAGACAGATTTTAAACCCCTGAGTTAACAGAAAAGTGCATCAAATTATGCTTTCTTCATTCTTCAGACAAGTCAGGGAGGGTCCTTCAGCTGTCTGCATACACAAGTAATCAAATGCTTTGGAGTTCACATGTGTATTCTCAAGGTGACCTGCATGGCATTCTCCCTTCTCTGTATGGTTTCCAACATGCCCACAGCATGGAACTCATCCTCCTTTTGAGACGTAACCAGCTGGGTTTGGAGTTATCATCACAGCCCTCTGGTTGTTCTGTTTGATTTGCACCTTCCAAAAGCATGTCTGCAAAGCCTCTTCTCACAGAAGCCATCTGGCTAACCAGCAAGCTTCATTATAGCATCCATCCATCCATCCTTTGGTATCTGTTTCTTCAGAAGGGGAGTGCTCACAATAAGCACGTTTGCAAAAGACATCAGCTAATGACCAAACCTATACTTAGATGCTCACTGCTAAATGTCTTTAGGTGGTCATGGTATTATCAACTGATTCCCGTTATTTAATTCTGATTTCCACACAAATTCAGATGAATGAAATATATACTGACCCTCATAGCACCAGCAACGGCATCAGATGTTTTTCTCTGGTCTAGACATTTTCCTATGCTTGTCCCAAATTTCTTAGACATCTTAGATATTGCATCCAAATCTGAATTGACAAGTCAGTTACTGCCAGTAGTGCACAGTGAATTTTATCCAGATACATCACAGAATGATTTACAGTAGCACTAAACTTTACATGCGTGGCCTGCTGAACTCAGCATGTACAGCTAGAAATGGAGAAAAGGAAGCTCTGTCACTATGGTACAAGTGATTTTTCTTTTCCCATACTATGACCAGACTGTTAGGGTTATTTTTGACCAAAAAAACCCAAATTGTCATATTTATTTCTTTATTGCTTCGCAAGTCAAATCCTTTTGTGTCACCCCCTCTTTTGCCCAGCTGCAGACCATCCAGTGAATGATCATTATGGGATCTTTCAGGTCTGTAAACTAACCTTGGATATCATGGTACAGAGATGCCACAAGATAAGGTCTCTGAGTTAGTTTCCACAATTTAAAAAAAAGTGAGCTTCTCCACCAATATAATTTTATTAGCAGTCCAAGTACATACAATAACTTTTAGGCTCCTCAAGCCTATGCTTAGCACAGCCCAGGCTCAGATGAGTACCAAATCATGAAGTGAAGATTCAAAGTTACCTGTGGGTATGGGAGACCCAGATCGTGCTTTGTGCTGCTTGAGCAGCCTCATTCCTCTGTGGGACTACTTCACAAGAACAGCACAAGCTGGCTTTCCAGAACTAAACCTACACTATCTTCAGCACCAGCCGCTGCCTCTCTTATCTGTGCTGCTTCATAACGAAGTGTCAGTGACTGGTGTTCTTCCTGTTGGTTGAATCCAGCATCCTTAATATTTTCTTCCATTGAATGACTGCACACTGTGTGAGGAAGACTGAAATAAATGAAGTAAATATAACACTTATGTTACAGTTTCTTTCCATCCTTTGCATAATCTGGTAAATGGTAAATGGCATAGAAATGTTCATGAGGCAATTAATCTTTTTTTAATGCAATAGAGGGTGTAAGAAAAGTATCCTAAGCATAGGGCTATGCTCCAAATAAGGAAGCGAAAATAAAATGTTAAACATGCTTTGTTTCTCTGTACTGAACAATAAAATGAACCTATGAAAAATATGTGACCATAATTCATATGAATGGTAGCAAAACCTTGTGGTTAGCGTAATTTGACTTTTGAAGGTCAAAGCGATGCACCAACAAACACATAATTTCAACAACGTTGAAAGTCTGTAAAGTCTTCAATACTGAAACCAAGGAGATAGTAGAGATGATATTTTCTCCTTAAATGGCTTTCACATATGTCTCCACAGAGAGCAAAGTTTGTTCATACCATATAGGAAAGCATAAGTTAGATTATAGAAAAGTACTAAAGCGATTTATGAATGTATATTTTTAAATTTTTTTTTCCTTTTACAGTGAAATCAATAGCCTCAATACACCAGGACTAACACAATTCCAAAATCAGAGCTTTTCTGTCTCTTCTGCATCCTTCAATAAATTGAAAAGGTTATGAGCTTAACAACTTTATGTGACATTTGGATTTGGTTTTGACAATGGGCTATGAACATTAACCTTGTTCACAGCAACCCATACCATGCCTTTTGAAAGAACTCTTCTATGTTGTTTTGTGACCACTTAAAAAATATAATACCAGTGACAAAAAGCCTTCCTGAACTTTGAAGAATGTTTTTTAAAAGATGTACTTAAACTTAAGTAACAGAACTTATGAGCTTGACTTCCTCTACTAAAATTCAAGATTTCTCCTGTTAAGAGAATCCAAAATACCACTGTTAGGATTCTGTTACTGTTCTGCTGGTTATACAGTGCACTGAAAATTTGCTAAGCTATCCTTTAGGAAACCAAGTCTCTATCCACTTCAGGAATCCTCAGAATTATAAAAAGGGAGCACTTCAATTCATAAAAACCTGGCTGGATTGCTCAGAATGAAGTCTTTCTGCTTTTTTTTTCCTGCTAAAATGCATCAAACTGAATAACTGAGCTGTATTATTGCTATTCAAGGAAAATCTACCTAGTGATTAGAAAATGTCATTAAAAGCAAAATGATTGTCTGTAAAAGTCTTTCCTTGATAAAATGTGTTGACCTAAATGATATTCCTCAAAGGTAAGTGAGAGTGTTATGTGATGTTCCTCTTATCGATTGTTGATTCTGTGTGTACCTCTGGGAACATAAACCACAAAGAAATGTTTTGAAGGGAAGAAGAGTGACCTTTTATATGTAAGCATTTTAATACCATATGATCATGAAATAAATAAGTATAAAAAAGGGAGGGAAAAATCTTTGTGAAAAAGTGGGTATTTTTGTTTATTCAGGATTAAATCAGAGTTGTCATATAGCACCTGCCATCTACTTGAAAGCTATAGCTTCAAGCCAGCCCTTCATATTCATGAAGTTAATACTGGAGAGGTAAAGTAAAGTAGCAATCTTTTGGACAGAAAGCATGGAATGGATGGTAAGTAAAATGTTGCATCACTGTCATTGTTAAGAAGCATAATTTCTACTGCGTTTTTTTTGCAATGCTTCTATATCTATTAATAAAAAAGGAAATAAATTCTAGGTTTCTTTTGTTTGTGCGATGTTTGATAAAATAGTGATATTGTTTATTAGCCAAAACAACTCTCATATTCTTAAAAGAAGAGGTTTTGTAGATGCTGTAACAGAAGAAGGAAATTTAATCACTTTTATGAAACTGAAATAACTTGAAGATCATGGTTACTTTAAGCGCAGTGTTTGAGTCATGTTACTGGAAAGCTTATTTCTAGCCATCTGTCAGACTCACTTATAAATGCTTGGTTATATACAAGCCTTACAGGGAGCACCATGTGACTTATTCTTCATCAGTTTCTTTATGGTCTAAAGAGAACTAAACAATCCATCCTAAGCCTAATGTATTCCAAATCCCAAGAGGAGGAAGGAGGGTAAGTGTGGATCTATAGAGGGTTATGACCTTTAAGAGAACTCCAATTACAGGTATGGTAGGTAATTTCTCTTGGATCTTTACACTCCTCAAGACTAAGTGGTTACTATTCCTGTGTTCAAGATATGGCTATATAAACTAACATATATCATTGAAGTGTACCTAAATATTTTAGCTGGAATATATTTTGGACATGGTATTAATGAATCATAGAAACAGTTTAATACTGAAAATCAAACACAGCAGAGTGGAAATAACAAGGCATTTATATTAGAAGGACTTTTTGTAACACAGTACAAATATCAATATATTTTGTTTAGACAGGTTATTCCATCTGTGTTTTGTATCTTGTTATGGCTAAGTTATAGTAGTCATAAAACTGAATAAACTGAGATGAGTAACTAGTGTTACAAAGAACTAAATCTAATGACTGGATACAAAGTCATGACAAGGGTATGGAGTAGAGACTTAAATCTTCACCTTTCTTTCCAACAAGAAATAACTTTTTTTTTTCCTTAGAAACAAAAATACTTAGTTATTTCCAAGTAGCTAAGTTCTTCTGCATTTTTAAAGTCCTAGCTAGAATTAGAAATAAAGTACAGAAAAAATACAGTACACAATATTGTCAATCTGTTCTGGACAGGAAAGAAAGGAAAGAAGAGCAAGTAAGCACAGGCTTCCTAATATTTAGCCAGAGCTTTGTGGCTTCCGTACTGTGGCATCAAAGATCTAAACAAGTATACAGAGTTTCTACCCTCCAAATTTGGACAAGAGAATTTGCTCACTTCTATAGTCATCACTTGTGTGAATTTACCCAGTATTTACCTCTGCTCCTTACCCGTATTTGAAGCCGGGGGAAAGATGTCACTCTGCCATGACCTGGAACAATGTCTTTTCTGCTTGGGGCAAATTATTTCCAAACTTAGAAGCTGCATGATGATAATTTACATGATTCCAATTACATAAAATATAATTGATTTCCATGTGACTGAAGATTTGAATGTGCAGAGATTTGAACTAAGGAAATTTGTACAACAGTGTGTTGCAGTCCAGCAACAGAAGAGGAGGGAAGGACCAGAAGTGCCCAGGGCAGAAGCTGGGGTGGACTTCCGTCTATCCAGCAGATCTGTTTGGGTCACAAGTTGGGATTAAGCCAGTGCAAACTAGAACTCAGCAAGGGAAGTGCTTCTACAGAGGAGGAGGTGGGACTAGAGATGTTCTCCTGGTCTGTTGGAGAAGATGGCTGGAAGGAAGGAGGAAGAACAAAAATGCCTGGCACAGAAGAGCACTGCAGAAAAAAAGTGATGTTTTGATACTAGTCAAAAATTCTCCCAGCATCTCCAGGGTGTTCTTTCATTGAAGAGATGACTCATGCCAGCAACATGACACCTCACCAACCCTATTCCCTTTACTTCACCAGCTGTATGCCTGCTCTGTTGCATGAGTGTCTCGTCCAGATGGCTACCCAGGTTAGCTGACTTTTCATTTAGGCACTCACTTAGCTCCAGCACTTGCCTGCTCTCTGCATAGCAGTAACACCTGCACATCTCCCACCCTTTGTCACATCCCAGCAGCCAGAGCTGCCTGAGCGAGAGGTCATTTGAGACTCTGCCTGCTGTGGAGGCTGTAACAGCCACCTTCCAGCCACGGGGCCTGTGTGCCACCCTCCAGCCCTTGTACCTTGCCCTCAGATCTCTCTGCTCTTACTGGAGCAGTAGTTTTCCACAGAAGCAGTTTCAGGGGCTGTTGCCATGTACAGTGGTGGTCACTACTTCAAGTGTTGACACAAGTTTTTATCATTTTCACCCTTTGGTTTATTTCTTAAGTTTTACCTTCCTTTTACGATACCATGAATGTTGTCACCTGCGCTGTCTCAACAGTACAGAGTATTTGCACTATAAGAACTACCCCTGCCTAAACACAGCTGCTTATTTTTTACTTTATTTGTGTTTTATTACTTTTTTCAACATCTTTTATTCACCTTTGCTGATGTTATTTCCCTTTAATATTTGTGGTTTTTTAATTTATACTACCTTCTTTTTTATTTATACCATTGACTTAATTTACTTATCCAGTTTGCTCATGCAATCCGTCTGCATTTGATTTCTATTCTTATCTCTCTTTGCGTTTGATACCATTGTTTACACAGTTAATTCCAGCTAAATGTTTCTGCATCACTGCACTGTTTGCACAAGCAGCCTGCCTTCCAGGCAAGAGGACAAAGGACTGGGATAGCACTAAGTTCTCCAAGAGCCTTTTGCCTTCCATACACAGTGATATTGGAATCGAGAGAATGTGGAGGGGGAAAAATGACGAAATAATAAGACAAGAGCAAATGGGAGATGGTGCTGTGGAAAACACTTGCAGAAAGCAAGATCTACAAATTTAGAAAACAGGACATGCCAAATATTTCAGGTGCCATACAAAACAGTTATTTAGATTTTTGTTACTCTCATAAGTAGCAAAAAAGAAAATTTGATCCTATCATTTCGCTTTGAGTGGACAATCCCACCCTCCATCTGTAAAAAATAGCAAAAAAAATTATTTCATTGACTGATTCAGCAATTGAATGCAATCCAAAAATGTTTCTGCCTTTCCTTTGACTTATTTTGTATATGAAAATCATTGTGAAGGGCCTGGAGGGAGAAGCCATTCAAGGAGTGGCTGAGGTCACTTGTTCTGTTCAGCCTGGA
>VYZQ01022731.1:8303-31262 GCA_013400655.1 Mystacornis crossleyi | reverse complement strand
GTGTCACCTGGAGCAGATGTCATAGGATTGTGTCCAGATGGCTTTTGAAAATCTCCAGAGAAGGAGATTCCACCACCTCTTACAGCCTGTTTCAGTGCTCTGCCACACTCACAGTAAAGAAGTTTAACCTCATATGCAGATGAAATTTCCTTTATTCCAGTTTGCGCCTGTTGACCCTTGTGTTGTCACTGAGCACCAGGGAGAAAAGTCTGGACCCATCCTCTTGAAACCCACTTTTAAAGTATTTATAATAAATATTTATGTAATATTAATAATATGTTTAAAGTAGGTGCCACAAACTAATAATTTAGGGAGAGAAAATACCTTTTGATGGACTAAGAATTCTGCCAAGTTATAGTGAAGACTTGGCAGCTTTGTGTGAGTGCTCTACAGCATGTGCATTCACGCAAGATATGGTCACTGGAGCAATTTGATGCCTTTTTACAAACCAGTACAACGGGTTTGTGCTCAGACTTAGCTAGACAACCACAGTGAACAAAGTTGTTGGTGTTTGGAATTTGTACTTACAGAATTCAAAGATCTCTTGGCAAACATGGTTCCCTCCAACATTTTGTGCAAGTTCACCTTTTGCTTTTTCTAAGTTCTTTGCATTTGCATAATCTCAATTTTTTTAAACTAAAATAAAAATGTTAGCATGGATTAAAAGCTTATTTACCCATTCTTGATCTCTTAAGTAGCACCAGGGGTAATAACATTCCAAGGAAATAGACTAACATATGACACTTATCGGATATATTGAGCTGTAGGATAGTTTCTAGATAAAGATTCTTTTAAAAAATATTTTACAAATATACTGATCATCCTTTTTCTTTCACATTGTGTGGCCTGGATATTTTTAAAATTTTTTCTTCACTTATCTACCAGGATTTCACACTTTTTAAATTTTGGTATTTTCCTACAGAACTGTTGAACATTTCTAGTGATAGATACTCCATCAGCCTTCCCTTCTGACCTTTGTTCTAATCTAGGAAGCAAGTTTCATAGTTACCTTACACCAAATTAAACTGAGTCTCTATACTGAAGTGAGTGGAGTTACAGAAACATTTAATACAAAGGAATCTGTCTGCAGGTAGATGTAAATATTTTTTAGCTAATATATTGATTAGATTGTTTTCACACGAAAAGACCCAAGGTAAGAGGAGAGCAGACTGGTGGAAACCTGCTTGAGTACCTTATTTTTCAGTCACAGCAGAGAACACAATCTCATGTTCGGTAATATTCTTTAAGCCTATAAGCCAGACAATGGTCTAGAGTCCATGCCTTGAAGAAGATAAACACAGTTTAGTGTTGTCATACAGATCTCTCATTCTCTCTCTCTCTACCCCCTCTCCCTTTCTCTCTCTCCCTCTTTTTTTTTTTTTTTAATTGTAACAAACGTTTGGATACATTCTGATAGCATCTCTTCTCTGTAAGTTCCAGATTGCACAAGATCAGGATATTTTTCAGAGTCACATTTTTGCCTTACAGCAAAATGGTGATACAATCAAGACTGGCTAGATTACAAGCAATCACAATTTTTTAAAGTCATGTTTTGTATTAACACAATAAATCTATCACCTGAGCAGATAAAATTATACAACGGATAAAATCTTATAGTTTATTTGTTTACAAAACTGCCAGAATGATTTTTAGGATCTTATTTCATGGTGTCCATGTAGACACAACTGATATAAGCACTGGATAAGATTATGGTTTTGTTCTGCCTCCAAGAAAACGTGTGGTATTCTTCCTTTGTTGGAGGAAGTTGCTGAGCCTTGGTTTTTCTGTTAAGGTCTCCAGACTGGTGACTGGACACTCTATTAGGACACTGAAAGCAGCTATAAAACAATTTAAATGTTGTGCTCACTCTTTTCAAGGTGTAGGTATCCAGCCCGCACTGAGGCGAGTGGGTGGCAGTTTTACCTTTGGGACAGCCAAAATGGTTGTGTGAGCTAGATAGGAAGAACATCCTCTCATCCCAGGTTGTGTTTGTTTTCACAGTGGCTGACAGTGGATGGGTCAGAGAGGGTTTCTCATTGCAGTGCCTCTCAGGGAGACAAGACCAGGTCCTACCCTTCAGTTACAGCCCAAGGTAGCTCCACAGACTGGGGCAGGGAGTCTCTAAAGCTGCCCAGAGGAAAGGGACCTGGGGGTTGACAGTGGCTGAACATGAACCAGAGTGTGCCTGGGTGTCCAAGAAGGCCAGTGGCAGCAGGACCTGTATCAGCAATAGCGTGACCAGGAGGGCCAGGGCACTGATCCCTCCGCTGTACTTGTAAATAGATATTTATTTAGCATTTGTTTTCACTGTAGATCTACATGAAATACATCTTTGGGATTTTTAATTGAAAGTGCTACCAGGTGATCTGTTTTGTAGTTGTTCATTACAATACTGAAAAGAAAAGACTTTGTGATTGCATTTGTACTCTCTGTCCTTAGTGTGCTTACATTCCTATTGATTCAGCTAATGCATCCATCAGGGAAATAAAAATGTTAGGCCTCATTTAATTAAACCAAATTACTTCTGTAGCCTTTACATAGTTTTGCTTAGGTTTTTTTCTCTTATGGGAGTCGCATTAACATGTGTTGAGATTTGCATTTTGTTTGTAACAAAAAAAATTATTGCAGGACATAACTTATCTGAATTAGAGTCCTATGTAACCTATCAGACAATACAAACCAAACAGCACCAAGTGAACGTCCTTTCAAGTGACATTTAACTTTAGAAAAGAATCAGAAATCTGGAGGATCTAAAATTACTTGGTTTGAATGTCTGGTGCTGTATTTCTTTTTGTACCAACCTCTTTGTACTTTTAGAACTGCATCTGACTGCAAAGTAAGTTCCAGATATAAAAAGACTCTGTAGATAAGGACCAGGTAAATATCTGTACAATATAGCTATCAGTAGTAGAATAATCTCACATTACATGCAATCTGCACGGGTAGAAGGAGGTTTTCTGGAACACGTATTCCAGAAGACCCAGTCTTGCTCCTTGTAAAAGTAATCTTAATTCACAAAATTATGGAATTATCTTGTGCATCCATGATCTAGACTTTCTGCAAATCCGTTAAGAACTTTGTGAAAAGTGTTTGCTGTAATATGCATTTCTCTATGCACCTATGTGTTTATAAAATAGATGACAGTAACTGGCAAACCTCTGTATTTCTTGTTTATTCCTATTCTGCCATGGTCTCAGCATTTCCAGGTGCTAGACTTGACTGGAACTGTCACAAGCAGAAATCAGTCTAAATGAAAGAAATATTAAAGAAAACAAGTTCTCCACTATACTGAACAGGTTTTATAATGTTAATAATTAGATTCTCAGCTAAGATAAACTTTCATAATTCCTGTTTAAATTAGAGTTTCCTTTCTTCTATAAATCTTCCAAACTACGCAAAAAGAGTAGCCTATTTTTCTTGTGACTCTATCCTGAAACACAGTTTTCCAAAGGGAAAAAAATTAAAAGAGAATCTCAAATATACAAAGAGGTGGATAATTTATAATAGTGGACAACCATCTAATTTCTGCTTGTTTTATTTTCATAGTAACTTATAATGGATATGTCAGTAACTTAGGATGAAAGCAATTACCTCAAAACAATAATTGATTTTCAGTAAGAATGTATCTGTAAATATCTAGATGAGTAGAGTGAAAATTTTACCAGCAGTCATCATACAGCAGCTTCCTGTGCATCCTGGGAACACTGTAGTCTCTTTCTGATTACAGAGGGTTTTCATTTTCTTACTTGTAAATTTAGCATCACACAGAATTTCTGAAGTAAGTAAATAGTTTTCCACACTATTAGCTGCATGATGTAACACTGAAAAACAAGCTGGGTCTCTGGATGTAAAAATACAGATTCATTCACCCTATTGAGTCTTTTTTTCCCATATGCAATATATATGCAGTTAAAATACACTGTTCTGGTTTCACCAACTAACCTAACTGAGCAAAAAATACTAATCAAGGCTTTAACAACTGAAGTATATTCTGAGAAATTGTCCCCTATTAACTCTGCAAGAACAGGAAATCTGTCCCCATAGATGATAGGAAAAACCAGTAACTCTAGCTCTGACCATTAGAGAGAAACTTATGTGTTCCCTGGAATGATTAATGCTTCTCATGAGTGAGAAAGCTTTTTCTTTTTGTCCAGATACCTGTTAAACCTTCTCAACCCTTAGCACTTTTAAAGAGTATCAAGAGCTGTAAGTGAGCAGGATGGGATGAGACATCTGTGCAAGTCACAGGAGAGCATGACGGAAAAAGAAAAGTGGTTTAGCCACAGCTGTTAGGAGTACACCAGCACCACAGCTAACCCAAAGAGATTGTAGCCCCGATTAGGCTTAGTGCGGTAATGGAAAACCATCAGATTCATTCAGTATTCAAGGTAAGCAGCTGTATAACAATTTGTTTCACAACAAAAAGTTGACAGAACAAATCCAAAACAACTCTGTGTGCATGTTTACATGGGAAGCTATTGGCATCAGCAGTGCATTTGAAGGTGTGCTTCTAGTCCCTTATGCTTTTTGTAACATTTTCAAATTCATTGCTGTCTTCAAGATGACAGGAAATCCAGGTCTGCCTTCCTCCTGGGAGATCTTTATTCACAGACAAGTCAAAAACCCTTGACAAAAGGCAACCAAGGGAACTTGCTGACCTTTTAGCTGCCTGTCTAACATCAGTGCAAGTATTGCTTCCTGATAAAATGAGAAATTCAATTTAAGGGGAAACATAGCAAGTATTTGAGTAGGCTCTCATTTTATTTTACTTCTTGGGCTGTCTCTCAAGCAGAAAACAAATGTAAATAAATAGGACTTCATTCTTCATTCCTGTGCAGTTACCAGATTTAACAATGCTACACAGCAGGGTAACATAATTCTTGCACGACAGTCCACTCTCCTGTCTGGTCTCTTATTCACTAATTGATGTTTATCTCCCAAAATTAAACTGTCATTTAGAAATCCTAGCTTTGTTGCATCCTATTATTTTTGTTCCTAATTTCAGGAAGACAGGACCCATTCATTGAAAACCCATCATTAATACCACAGTTCTTTGGAAATTAGCTGATTCCTCAGTCATGGTTAACCATAATAAATTCCGTAGTTTGGATGTCAGATATAGTGCCAGCATGCACAAAGCTTGCAGAGTCATTGCAATCATCTAGGTTGGTTCCCAACACAGCCAGTACCTTTGCTGTAGGAACCCTTTTTCATCTTCCATACAGAACCATTTGCTCCTTACATGATCAGTCTGAAAGTCTTGACTGAAGAATGCACCAGAGACTGGACCACCTCTCCTATGAGGAAGGGCTGAGAGAGATGGGACTGTTCAGGCTGGAGAAAGGAAGGCAGCTCAGGGGAATTTTATTAATGTATATAAACGTTTGAAGTGAGGGTGCAAAGATGATGGAGCCAGGATCTTTCCAGCGGTGCCCAGTGACAGAACCAGCGGCTATGGACACAAACTGAAAAACAGGCGGCTTCCTCTGATGGTAAGAAAACTTACTGCTGGGGATAACCAAGTGCTGGCACGGGTTTCCTGAGGAGGTGGCTGAGTCTCCGTCCTTTAAGATATTCCATACCTCAGTAACTGGCTCGGAGTGGCCCTGCTTGAGCGAGCAAGATGGACAAGATGACCTCTGGAGGTCTCTTCTAACCTCACTTCTTCTGTGATTATGTGATGCATGCAAGTCATTTGAAGCCAGTAGATAACCTGGGGTCCTCCAAGGAGAACAGATGTCATTTTATACATAGGGAGAAAATTATTAGAGAATGGGTCTCAAATTTTGAGGAAGACTGAGAATAACATTAAAGATGCTCGGATTCATACACAGTAATTTGGAAATATCTTCCTGTTTTGTTCTGCCAGTATATTTTTGGTTGGTTGGTTGGTTGGGGTTTTTTGATTTTTGTGGGGTTTCTTTGTCTTTACTGTATTAACAATTATAACCATTCCAGAGAAGGTACCTTCTCTGCTTTGCTGTGTACATAAGCATGTATGATTTTATGTGCCTGTGGGATACAAACTATACAGAAATTTCAAAACTAAGTTTTTCTCTGATGGTTGTAGAGAATAACATATGGATATAATTAAGCTGTGGTCTGTTTTGAAAAATAACACAAAAATACGGAAATGTTCAAGTATGAAGTTTAGTCTTAGAGATTTACACATCAGGCTCAATTTGCATGTATTTATTGCCTATCTAACAATTTAGTAATATTTTTCTTCAAGCAATTAGCAATACTAATATCTGCTGTGAAGATGAATATGGAAATTGAGGTAACCAACAGTCAGTGGTCAAAGTCAACAAAGGAGCTGAAATCTATGTTCTTAATTTTTTTTTCATTCTACCCTCTCAGTAAAACAGCAGTGAATGTTGATGCATGAGTCCCAGAACTGCTCCCTGTGACAACACCAGGAAACTTAAAAATATTAGGAGTTACTTGTCCTTCACTCATGTCCACGGTAACAAACATTATCGTACATGTTCTATATGTGCAGTCCTGCAATGCTGAGTCCCTATCCTTCTGAGGGAGAAGTGAAGATATTCTCCCCTTAGTATTTTAGCTATGTATTTCTGCCTTTTCTGCTTGGGCAGTAGGATAGGAAAGGGTTTATTTCAAGGAACTTTATAAGAGGCAGGAAAAGGGCAAGAAATTTTGAAGAATTCAGTCTGTTCTGCATTGCTTCATTGATGATGCATCTTTGTCTGGTTGGTTGAGTTTTTGTTTGTTGGGTTTTTAAAGGGACTGTTTCAGTATACTGAGGATACCCTAAGGATATAAACCAATCGGAACTCACCAGCTGCTTCATATTCTGGCCACACATCCTACAAGGAATGAAACCTGCCCTCTCAGAATGGCCTTAGCTTCTGTGTGAACAAAGAAAAGGCAAAACAAATAACAGATAAAATAAATAAATAACAAATAACAGATAAAAATGAGCCAGCTGCCTTTCCATGGAAATATGCCTCTTCCATTCACATTTGCTTAAATGATCCACTCTGTGCACTGCAAGGCATTCTCCTTCACTCACATATATATATATCCTGCTACTTCCCATTACTGTGCTTAAACTTTACCGCAGTTCTGTGTAAAGAAAGCGGGGACTTTACCAGTAGGAGGGTGGAATGGAATTCAAATAAGTTATATATTCAGATGTTCATATCATCTTTCAATGAAGTCATATGTGTAGATTAATCTCTTAAGTACTCAGTACTAAGATTTTATGCTAATCAGCATAAATTCCAGCATAGTATTGCTTTTGGCTGTCTGTGGTTATGCTGTTTATTCACTGGATCATCTGAGGGAACTTACGTCTTTCCCAAGCATGCGCTGAAGGAACTCTCCTCAAAGTCGTAATGGTTAACACCACAGCAGTGTTCTTGAGTTCTGAATCAGTGGAGTGGGAGCAGTCCAGTGGCCATCAAAAAGAGAGCATTTTGTATTATCTGGGGGTACAACAGGTCATAGCAGTGTCTGCAGTTCTATGAAGAAGAATAACTATTGCTCTATTCTAAAAGAACATAGACATTTCCATGTGAAGTAAATACGTACTGTATAGTAAAGTTCCCTTGATGCTGCAAATACTATTCTTCCTATGTCGCATTCTGCAAAAGTTTCAACTTTTAAGGTACAGTCACAGTGCCATTGAAAAATCTTTAGACTTTTTAAATCTAAACCAATAGAAACTGTTTTCTTAACCTGATTGTGGTATTCACCATCTGTGAATTCAGAGGTAAAATGTGGCCTCAGAAAAAAGATCTCACACAGCAGTTTCTTTGTGACATTAATGCCCAAGGATTCTAAGACATGGATACATGAACTGGAATAAGGACAGTATAGTAAGGACTGAGAAAAGAGGGAAGAACTAGTGACTGCACAACATATTCTGAATTTAATTCAATTCTGAGTAAGTGAGATGCACTTAATCGCAGTGAATGGTGGCAAAGCTGGCATTCACCTATATGTTGCACCTTTGTTGCTGAACATAGAAGATGCTGGCTTATTCTGCTTTTATTAAAAAAAAGCTTATTTTGGGCTGCTCTATGTTCTTTCTTAACTACAGGTGCCACAATGCCACTTTGGTCCCAGCTGACTGCCAGGTGTCCAACAAATATAATCACCCCATAGCCAGGTTCTCTTTTTTTCACATTTGCTTCACCTGCTTTAAGAGAATTGCAAAGACACTGACCAGGTGAGACATGTGACACTAGGAGGAGACCTTGCAGCAGACCTGCTAAAGAACTTTTTTCAGCACAACCTGTCTGAAATGAGTTGTCAGATCCACCATTATCAGGTGTCATCTTTATTCGGGAGGTGACCTCTATAACGTATGAAATACCTAAGCATGGCAATACAGGTGAGAAGGAAGTTAAGCAGATGTGCTGGTTTGTTATAGCTTTAGAAAGGAGATTTTGCTTGTGTCTTGCTATGGCCAGCAAGGGATGAGTAGTAATAGATAAGAAGATATGCAGGGCTTACACCTTTAAAGCAAGGAGCATGGCTCTGTGGCATCAGAAAAAAAAGACAATACACATTCCTAACTTCCTGTCCCACACAGTTCCCACACCCTCCTAGTGTTGTACAATGGGGCAGTGGGACCTGCCACCGTGCTGCCACGAGGAGCGTCTGGCTTTGCAGGGAAAAAAAGTAATTTTCAGTGGACCTGTGCCAGCAGATGCACTGCATCTAAAAGCTCTCCTGCTGTAAAGAGTGTGTTGAGTTGGGTGGGGATTGAAATGGAAGTCTGTTCAGGAAGCTTTCAGCTGGCAGCTGATCCACAGACCACTTTATTTTCAGTCTGGGGCAATGCTGAGAATGCTGGGTCTTGAGACCAGGGAGGCAAAGCAGATTCCTCAGGCTTCAGATCTCCCCCAAGCCCTCCCTTTCTCTGCTCTTTGTAAAAAGCATGAGGGAATACCCTGGAGACACTTTACAGTCCAGTCATCTATGTAACCTACAGGATTCAAACTAAATTTAGAGATAAATCAAGGGTAATCCAGTCGGTTTTTCACAGTTTATCCCTGAAAAGCTTGTCATTTCCTCAGTATATTTATTGTTCCTGCGTCTACTTCTGAGAATGAATATCAATAAAGTGGACAGATTTACTATTTAAGTTTAAATCGTATTTGATACAATTTGGTGGTTAATATTTTATTTTGTACCAACAGTTCACCTAGAAACACTACTTTTTCCTAATTTTTCCTTACACTTTGAAAATCTCCACATCCAGCATGAAGAAAATGAACCATCTGTGTGCCTGCTTGAAATCCTCTCTGTAGCAGATTCCCTGGCTGAAGTGCAGGTTCTCCATGGAGGAGACCCAAACAGCTACAGAGTACTGATCACAGATGAACAGACTACAGTAACAAATCCTAGGGATAACTCACCATTTTTTTTCTGAAGACCTTTTCAAACCGTTCTCTAATCACTGGGTGGAAAGATGTAAATTAAAGCAGCCACTTCAGGCTTTGGAAATGCTTAGCAGGCAGGGTGCAGCAGGAGAACGTGTAGGAGTTTGAATTATTGCGTGCTGCCACCTTCCACATTTACATTCAAGTCATAATTTCTGGAAGTAAGCATAAATAAGAATTAAATATCTGCTAAGTCTTTTTTCTCCTGTCCTTTGATTACAGTTCTATTTTATTTATGACTCCCAAAAGAGAGCCAAACTTCTATTATGTGACACTTCTTCTGTAAATTGTTGAAGAATCACAAAAATGAAATACTTCACAGCAGGTTTTTCCTCTATTGCTACCTGCCTGTGGTATTAGCTTGATCCCTTTCCCAAACCACTCTTTAGTAGGTGATTTTTTTTTTTTCTGGTAGGGAAGCATCTTATTATAGTTTGTCTGCCTCTTTCTGTGATTTTCTCTGAAGACAGGTGATTTAGCTGTACCAGGTATTTGATGCTTCTGCCACTTTCTGTGTTGTAACAGTTTCATTGTTAGTACCTGAAATATATTAAAAAAAATATTAAAAAACACACCCAAACTTTGCATTAGCATATGGCAAGTTGTACTGTACTGAAAACTGTTAAAGGCTACATAGGATCTCATGTTATTGGTCAAAGCAGCATTTTCTTGCCCCATTACATATCTGAACCTTTTGCCAGACTTCTCAGCTCTGACAGAAACGTTCCTCTGAATTCCAGTCTCTGTTTATTTTTTGCCAGATCATATTTATAGCTGGTCTCACTCACAAGGTATTTATACCTAGCTGTATTTACAGAAGAGTCTTTTGTAACCTTGGCTTTTATTTTGGTAAACAATCCTAAAGATATAAGAAATGGTACCATAGAGGGCATAAATCTGAGATGATGATATCTAAAACTTTATAGGCCACTGTCTTCTCCAGCATTTTTAATTATTTATTTAATTCTTCCCCAAGCTGAGCACCCCTCTAAATATGGCAAGCTTGACTGGTAGTCCAGCCCATTCCTCTTATTTCTGCTATTTCACTTCTTGCACTGGTAATGGTTGTTCTTGCAGCATATTATGTAAGCTTTTTGTGCCAGTATAAAAACATTTCAGTAATCTCTCTTCAGCCACACTCAAATTCTTCAGTGAACTATATCCATCCCTTTAGTTGGTGCTTTTATCTACAAGACTTCTTCTATTATCCTTGGTATCCTCCATTTTCCTTATCATCCTTCTTTCTCTTCTTCTTTTTTATCTCCTGTTCTGTGCTTTTATACCTAAGGGTTTTTTCATTAAAACTAGGTTTGGAAAACACAATACTGTTTCACATTGTTTTAAAGTTCCTATCAGTCGCGTTAGCATCCATTCTGAAAAGACAGTGCCTCGGGGCCCAAGGACAGTCTCTCTGCCAAATATGGGCACTTCTCTAGCAAGCAATTGTGCAGTTGACTTCCTTCCTCATTATGTCATCCTTTCCTCTAGAAGATGTAATTTTGAGCACCTTTCCTCTTCATGCTTGATCTTTTCCCAGGGGATCTTGTACTGTCATTTGACCTGGTGGGAAAGCTAGCATTAGATCAGGATTGTCTCCTATTTTATCTGAGCTCTTACATCCCATCTGTGCTCCTGATGTCCAGTGACTCTTACCTGGCACTTCTCAGGTGCTGTCCAACCCTTTCATTTGCTGAAGGAGACAATGCCTGCTGGTGCCGGAATAGCATTTCTGTTCCATCCTTGCAAAGCTTGTCACAGCCCAGAGACCAAAGTTCTCCACTTTCGCAGCGTTAAACCCCTTGGCCATCGTTGTTGTCGTGCACTTCTTGTGTACAACCAGGGGTTATTCCCTGCCCCTTTCTCTTTTCCCAGGAGGCAGGAGTGCAGCCAAGCACTGCAACCAAGCAGTCAGGCAGAGCAGGGCACAGCGGGCAGTTCCGACGGAGCAGTGCTGGCTGCCGGTGGGCGGGAGCCGGGTACTTGTCAGATACTTCCTGCAAAGGTAGAATGAGCACAGAAGAATCTATACAGGAAGACTGTGTGTTTCAACCCCAGAACAAATTTCAGATTTGCAGCACAGCAGCTGGGCTGACATGGGTTTTATTTTTAAGAATTCCTTACAGGTCTCTGTTTAAAACACTATTCACCCTTCTGACAGCAATGACTCTGGTGAGTATCTGAGTAGAGGCATTTAACTTTTTATAATTCTATCTAGTTAGTTCAGTCAGCCAAGTGTAGTGACTCAATAACCAGCTTTAGGAATTTTTTTTTTCAGCTCACATAGAAATGTAATTTTTATTAATTGCATGTTTATTGCTTCAGTATTCTTTTGAGAAGCAATTTATCCAATAAGTAAAGAAAAAACATTCCCAGGCAATATTCCCAAAACTCAAACAAAAAATAACTTTTTTGTAATCCTGAAAATACAAAGCCCAACCCAACCAACCAAATAAAAAACAAACAAACAAATAAACACAACACGACCAAACAAAACCCTACCAGACAGGAATTTTATAGAGCCTTTATTTTACTATTTCCTACTTCCTGCCTGTTTCTAATATAATTTTGTTCTGGCCTGTGTTATAACAAACTATTAATAACTAGGAGGAGGTTAATTTTGCACAGGCTTATTTTGAAGATCTGGCCAGGCTGCAATGTCAAAAGGCAAATTGTTGCTTGAGCTTTTAGTTGCATCTATTAATTGCTCTTTCTTTAGTAGTAAGTCTTGAATATAACTTTACATTAAAAAAATTATTTAGTAATAGACACCTTGGCAGGCAATACATTTTGTTAAGCACTGCTGTCCTCAGCATACAGCATTGACAGGAGATGGCAGAGAAGGTCAGTTGCCCTTTAATACCTTATATTCTTATTCTGAGTCCATTATCCTGAATGCTGGAAAAGTCCGAACAGAGACCTCTTTGCCATCTGGCTGCCTTTCAATGTTTTCTCCTACAACACCTATCTCCATTCTATTTATGGACTGAAGGGCATGTATGGAGCTGGCTCATCACTTGAAAAACCTTTCTTGTATCTGTGGACATAGCAGTCTTCTGACAATAGACTGTACTTGTAACAGAAGTAATCCTAGCAATACATTTAATACATACTTGCAAACAAAAGTGAAATCCAGAGAGATCCCTTCAGTCTAGGGTACCTGTTGTTCACAAATTCATAAAGACACTTGCAGCAGAGAGTAATTCAAACATGAGCCCAAGGCAAAAGATACCCTAGTGATTAGACACAGATCACCCTAAGCTGCACACAATGGAGTTATTTCTACTTTTTTTTTTCCATTAGTAGTATGTTATCAATAAACCCACAAATAAAACTATATCAGATTGTCATCAGCCTTTTCTTGACTCACTTTGAAAATATTCATCATCGAAATCTGTTTCTCACTCAAGCCCAGCTCTGGAAGTGATTCAAAAAGATTAAACAGAGTTCTCCCAGCTCAGGCTTTATCATAGCAGACTGGCAGTGACACTCCCTGTTCTTCCTGTCTCTTGCTCTTAAATGTTTACGTAAATGAATTTACTGCTCTAAGTTCTCATTAGCACTGCCAATTTGGGGAAACACATTGCTTCTGTTAAGGTGCAGGCTGTATACATGTTCTTTTGGGGGGCTGATGTAACAGCTTTTATAAGGATTGTGTCAGTGAAAGGAAAAGAGTATTAACATTCCTCTTTTCTTAGCCAAGAGATTTCCTCAAGATTTCTTCAGTGGGCTATTTGCAAAAAAATGGCTCTAATGCAGCTATTGCATCAACCAAGTATTTTCTTCTCACAAGGAATACTCTTCATCCAGATATTCTGTGCTTCTATCCTGGACCACTCTAATCTCCCATCATACAAATCCCAGCCAGTCTTCCAAGTGTCAAAAGTCTACAGGTTCTCTCTGTGTTTGCCTTCTTGTGTGCAATAATTTGTTCAGCACTGAACTGCTGCATAAAACTGCTGCATGTTGTCTATATAAAATATTCATTTGCCTGTGCAGAATACAATGTGTTAGAGTCCAAAAAATATCACCTTCAAATTACTAATATTATGTTGCTTTCATCCACTTCCTGTATTCTCCTTAGAAAAGTAATTTTTGAACAATTTTACTCTATAGTGGGTTTTATTATTCTCAACATATATGTTTTCTGGCATTGTGTCATGTAAACTTCCCAGCATTACTACATAACACTGTCCTCTGACAGAATCTTAATTTTTTCTCTCACTTATAAAGTAAGCTGATGATTAAAAGCTGCATTTCTCCCTTAATGAGCTTTTTCTGTTTATTTTTTTAAAAATTAAATTCATATGCAGCTCTCAGACATTATGTTTCTTAAATGGAAGGAAGTTATAGCACAAATCACTGATATGCAAATTAAATTTTTCTGATAATATTGGACAAGTGGGTCTTTAAATACAAAAAAGAGAAAGAAAATTTTGTATCTTCAAAGAAATATTCTAAACAAAGACTTAAAAAAATTAACTGAGGGCTACTGGGAAAACACAGGGATTTTCAAAGTAGTTTTTTAATGGCATGTCAGATACTTTTAACAATAATTGGTCTCAATTAGACGACAAGATAAGTCATTATTATTTTACTCTGTTTCAGTGTGTAACACATAGGCAATGGTTACGTCAGAGGATCTTTGCTTTACTCACAGCAGAGAGCTCATCATTCTGGATAAACATACAGAATGTTTATCCAGAATGTAAACAAGAAAATTTAGACTTGGGATGAGGGCCCAAAACACCTTACCTCTCATCCCAGTATTGTCACTGGCCATTTTTCCACACGCTTTCCAACATCAGACAGTGAATAGCTGTGTTACAGAGAGGGGTGTGTAAGTTGGACCACTTTGGCACAGAAGTGACAGGCAGCTGGTGTAGCCTGAATGGGAAGAGGGCGCCATGATCCACTCAGGAGACTAAGGAAGGTAGGGGTAAGCCTGTATGCGCTATGAATGACAAATAAAAAAATTGAAGAGCAAGCCAGCAGCATCCACTGCTACCAGTTCGTAAAATGCAGAAGATGTACTGTCCTGGAGTCATAGACCTCTCAAATCCCCTCTTACTGGATTGGCATTTCCTAGTGAAGCAAACTGGTAATGAACATGATGAACTAGCACTGGAAAATACTAAATGAGTGAGATCCTTTGGTAAAATCTCATCACTGTGATTTAATTCCCTGAGTATGTACAATGCCAGTATCATCTTTTGACCTCAAAAATGTTTTTTTCAGGACCTGTGCTCCAGAAAGCTCTGGTTTAAGTGGTTATAGTTTGCCTTACTGACCAAATCAGGAGTCCCATAGGGGAGTCTGTGAAAAGAATGAGCTTCTATACTGAAAATGAAAGTCGATTATAAATTATTATATTATATTATATTTTACAATTTAGCAATCATGAAAAATTGTGTACACTCTTAGGGGCCTAATCCCTCATTGCTCTGTACATATTACTCTTACGAAATTTCACCAGAATTCTCAAAACATAAAATGCTACCTGACTTATTTACACTGTACTTAGATAAAAACTAATCTGTTGGAAACCAAGTGATTTGTATGCTGTGTACACATATTTGAGATCTGACACTCAACTTCTTCCCTTGCAGCTGAAATACCTTGCTGCCAACCGTGGGAAGTAAAAACATTCCTTTTCCACTTTACACTGTTTTGTTATCACCCCTGGCTTTTTGGCTGTCCTTCCCTTTCCCTTTTCCTTGTCTGGAAATCAAAAAAGGGTATTTAGTTACCAAACCTTCTTCCTGCTTTCATGTAATCTAAGAGCTGTCCTTCTAAGGATTTAAACCACACTCGTAGTTCCTGACTTAAGCAGACAGTAGCAGAGTTGAATCTGAAATCTGAAAAGCACAGTTCCTTCCCAGCTTTTTCTCCCTGTTTGAGCAATATCAAGAACTTTTCATTTTTTCTCTCTATTGAGTGGTGTGAATGCCTGAGGAGCAAATTGCTCCATCCCCAGTGCTGCAGCGAAGCTCTTATAAAGAGATACTGTAATATCAGCCCATGAAGATGTTGAGAAGGCTGGCATCCTCAGTGCTTTTAACATCCCTGCTCTGACATGAGGTGATGTACTAGCCTGCAAGCCTTCAGCTGCTGGGGGAAAATGTGCAGACATCCTGAGAGACTAGATATGCCCATCTGAGCTTCAAAGAAATGGAAACTACATGTGATTGAAACATGTCAAAATCCTTGGCTGCTGTCCCTTTTCAGGAGACCTTGTCCTATATGTGTGCACTGGCATTTCATCCAGCTCAGGACACAGGGAGGGGACCAGAGGGAGCAGCCCCAGCGCTCCTTCCCCCCCCTGCCCCATGCGGCACTGCCGACCTGGAGCCCTGGCAGCATCGGCTTCGGCAGGAGCGTGAGGCAGTGCTGGACCCACAGGGAGATAAGGGCTGATGGATGGCGTGGATGGCCTGGGAGACGCGATAACACTGGGATCTACCCAGCAAGTATGCAGTGGGAGGAGATGTTCCACGCTATTGCCACAGTCCTATCTCCCGCTGCTGTTTGGGAAGAGGTGAGGGCCTGACCCTGTGTTTTTTGGTTTTTTACAAGAACGTTTCCACTCTCTTAAAGAGAAAAGTCCTTCCTGGGAAAAAGGTTGGAAAGTGAATTCATACCTTCAAAGGCCTTCCTGGCCTTTCTAACCCACACATGTACACCCTCATCACACTCCTCTCATTCCTTGTCCTCCTGCTTGCTCAAGCATAAGGTTCCCAGTGACCCCAAGTGTTTGGTAGGTTCAGTGCCGCTTCTTACACAACTAATTTCACCTTTACTTGGTGATATGAAAATCTTCCATCCCTGGTCTGGTGTTCCAACATCTTCAAGAGAAGATGTAGGCTCTCAGTGTTTTATATCTGAGTCATTGCTGCAACTGGTAAAATTCAGTATAACCCAGCAGAAGAGATGCTCTGTACTTCCTTTGAAAACACAATGGAAAATGAGATTTTTGAAGTTGTATTTTCACCCTTTTTTCTCACATAATCCTATTATATTAATAAAACCCCAAACCAAACCGGTGAGCAATGCTTTGGATCTTACTAGTATGGTGTTGATAACACTGCTGCCACAAAGATATCTGCAAAGATGAGTGTATTAGGGTTTTTTTAAAATGAAGTAAAAAAAAGAGGCATTTTTAAAAATATGAGGACTTGGAATGCGGGAAATAAGAGCGGACCAAATTTATTGTCTTTCAAAGAGATTTTTAACATTATCAACTGAAGCCTGTTGATGATGTCTTTTTGGGAGTGAAGTCTCTTGAGAAAATGAGTGTTTAATAATCCTCATGCTCTCATTTTTGTAATAATTTCAGTCTGATATTAAATATGACTTGTTCAGATGTCTCTCTGATACAAGGTATGTGTGCCAGTGTTTGGACAGAGAAAAATTGGATTCATATCTCTGTTACGCTTTCAAATTGCCAGGTCAGATTTGGGTCTCTGGCTGTAAATTCTTCAATTCTATTCTAAGTCAAAGGAATGTGACAGATTTAATACCTAGAATAAGTTATTAACTGCAATGATGCATAAACCAGTGGCACTTTCCAAAAAAGTATTCTTCACTGCTTCTGTTTCCTAAAGAAAATTTAAAATATAATCCTATTTCCTTGTTTCTTACAGTTCTTGCAGAAATTTTTCTTGATTAATCCATCAAGAACTTGAAACTGACGTGCCCATAAATACAGTCTTCTGAGTTTTTTTATTGCACTAATATTTCTGTCAGGATTAGTTACCCTTTCAAAATTTTAGAAACGAGAGGAATTCATACATGTACAAAGCATTGAAGAATCACTAGCTATAAACAGAAAGTGCCTGTATCTACCATGAAATGTTTATAGAAGACTAATATAGAATTACGGGCTGTGTGGAAAGAAATCAAGAAATATTGGGAGAGTAGGGAACTTTGCCAGCCTGTGCATATGCCCAGCTGAAAGATAGAGTGACCTGTTGAGTTTGTAAGACCGAAAACACTTGGACTTGCTTTTCCTACAGGCTAGTGAGTTATGGTGGGCGCAACGCTTTACACATCAGCCTGGTTTACCCCTGCTGTTGTAAAGACCCTTGTATGGATTGCTAAGGTGGAAGCTGCGGCTCCTACACAGTTCTGCACTTGAGGGATGTATTTTTCTAATTTTGCTAACTAACTATCACGGTTCATGAGGAGAGGTTGTTGCATTTCCCTCTTTAGGTGTTGGATGATAATTTTCGGTAAATACCAAGGGCTTGGAGAAGGCAACCTACTGTGCCTGTCAAGAAATAAGCTTTGTTTTTAAGGTATTAGAAAATTTGTCCCAGAGCAGCAGTCTAAAGAATCACTGGACTACTGTGAATCTCTGTACTTGGAGAAAGGTCTGTGGGAAAAACATTTTAATATTTATTAGAAAAACTAAACCAATAAGAAAAAAATGAAACAAACAGGGTAGAACTCCAGCAGACAAATCATATTTGGGAATTCTGATACATGAAATGAAGCCATATTTCTCCACAGTTGGTATTTGGTTAATGTAAGCCAAAAAACAACTGCCATACCTCACATTTCACATCTTGATTTCCTCAATAACTGGCTAGGGCATTGTGCATATCATTATTGCCTAGTATCTTATTCTCTTCTCAGCTATTTGCATGACTAACTTCAGAAATGAGCACATTTAAAATTTTTTTAAGGAATAATACATTTTTTCAACCATTACTTTACTTTCCTTTGTTGTTAAAAGGGTGGAACTGTGCTCCTAAGTTACTGCAAGAGAAATAATGTAGAGTGTAGACTTGAGCTGAGGGCTCCTATGTCCCAGATAAGCAGCATAGTTTCAGAATTTTATCTCTGATTTTGACTGTAAAATTTATCCTAAATTTGAAAAAAAAATCATGGTTTTGTAAAAAGGTTGCATCTCTGTATTTGCTTTCAGAAAAAACTTAAACAGAAATGCTGTCATTTAGCCCTAACTAGATACAGATTGTAGTATATAGCACTGAGCGATTCTACAAGAAACGAACTTTAATCCTTCCTGCTACAGCTGTAGTGTTTTGGGAGAACTACCTACTAGGCCAGAGCCAAGAGAATTTAAAAAGTTGTGAAAGCCTGTGAGAATGAGCCTGGCTTGCCTGCAAAGGACAATTCTGCTTTTTAAGCAGAAGAATAATCATAGGACAAGGTTACAATGTATTATCCTCCTAGGAGTACTCGCATCAAAGTCTTCACTGTGCCCATTCAGAAGCCACGTTTAGTAAGTATTAAATATTTACCCTGAAGTGGTACTGTAAGATCTAGCAGGTCTTAGCTGCTACCCCACAAAGCACTAGTGATGAAGGCAAATGATTGGAAGGTACTACTTTATATTTTTATGATCATCTTATTATATAATTTTAAAATTGCTTTTCAGGTTTTTTTAATATTATGCAAAGTAATTTAATATATCTATATATGACTTCATCATGGTTAAGCGCTTGGGCCAAAGTGATAAATTATAGGAAATCTTGAAGCTGAGACTGCTGTGCTACCTTTAATTCACCGCATTGTGTCTAGTTGAAGCTGGGATCCCAAAACAGTGGGGAACATTCTGTACCTATAAATCACTACCAGTCACATGCACACTTACATCCTCATTCTTACTTTGTTATGAGAACCACTTTCTGTTGTTTTAGGTACCCTTGGCATTTCTGATGGTTTATGAGTAGTTACTCTTATACCTAATTACAAGTTCTCTGTGACAGAGTGATCAGACACATTTTGTCTTTCACACATTATGACAGGTTGTTGCACAGGGCACCATTTATTACTGGTGTCAATAGCACCCTACCTTCAGCACCCGGCATGAAAGTAGGAAATACATGCGGTGGTGGAAACAATCGCAAAGATGTTTATTAGCATGGCTTTAATGTTTTTCATAACCAGAAATTGTAGCTGCTGTAGGAGGTAATAGGTGGACTGCAGTTCGTAAGGTGTGACAGAGATCTATCAGGGAGCTGACTTAGGTGTGAAAGTCCCCGAAATCCAAGAATGAGAATCACCATCCTGCTCCTGGCAGCAGGGTTGGAACTAGATGATCTTCCAGGTGCCTTCCAGCCCAGGAAATTCTGTGATTCTGTGATATAAAAGGGAGTGCACAGTTCAGAAAATTGCTGCTAGGATCCTTCAGCTGCTACTTCACACTGTGTACAAAGCTACTGTGATAAACTCGATCGTTTGAAAGTTGTGGTTAGTTTTTCAAAGAGTAGGGGAAAATCCATTTTTTCGGGAAGTAGGGCCAACTGAATTGAAATTAATTCTGTAAGCGCTGAGGTTCCAAATTCCGTTTTTTAGAAAAAATGTAACATAACACAAGGCATATCTTTGAAAAAATGTTAAAATGGGCTTCATTTCATACTTTTTTTGATTTATTGAAGGTAGTTTTCATGATGTCATCCAGATAGTTTAAATAAGCTGTTTGCATATAAGGTTAACAAGCTGCAGTGGTAGCAGGGTCTGTGTGGGATTATATTAGAATTAATTTGATCAATTACTTTAAGTTCCAGAGGTCTCCAGATGAGCCAGAAGGCAGCGTATGCAGTTTGGCAGATGAAGAATCAGTGCAGTCAACACATGCCGTGAAGGTAATGAACATCCCTTCAAACTTCATTTTTCATCCTGAGCAGAGAAGACAAGTAAGCCAAGACACTGCTGCTCAGAGCAGCCAAAATGATAACCATAAATAATCATAATAGAAAGCCCATGGCTTAAATGAAATGGGGAAGGATAAAATAAGTATTTTGCCATTAAAATGATGTTTCTAAACCTAGAATTTTCATTATGTTTGCCCTGGAGTACATGAAGTTTCCCCAACCTTGAGAGGCAGCTTTTGAATTAAAAGACTGCTGAACATTTTCTTTTGATAAACTGCTCACAAGAAGAGGCTGTTATAAACAATATTTAGTCAAATCAAGGGAAACCTTTTTAATAATGTATTTCATTTCCACTGCTGAACTGAAACACAGGAGGATCGATTCTACCAGCCAGCTTTCATGGAACAGAGTGACAGGCACACCTGTGAAAGGATGCCACGGGCTCAGTCCTGGCTGGAGTTCATACTCCTATCCACACAAAAATTCTGATGACTTACTAGACACTTTTAACCAGGCTACATCTATAAAATAGGATCACAGATTTGAAACGGTCAACAAGAGCAAGAAGCCTGCAGTCCATGTCCCTAATCTGTTTCTTGCTGCTGTGAGAAATTTGTTATTGACTTGAAATTTGCTAGTATTCAAGTATAATTAAAATGACACTTTACTGGATATTGAAAAAGTTCACAACAAGTGCAAAAAAGGTAATCATTGCATTTCATTATAAATATAGTCATGTACTGCATTATACATATACACGGTATTTTCTAACAGCTATAGCTTCTTTCTTTTCCTGTCTCTCACTAATAACTTACCTGTATGAGCAAGCTTGATGTACTTAAAACCATCCATAGGTCTATGGGTACAAAACATTTTGATTTTTTATTAACAAGTATAATAATGTTGCTCTTCTAAAAGACAACTGTTTTATATTTAAATATCTAAGTGTGGATTTAGAATGTTATGTTTTATTAATCTAGTAACCTACTATAAATTTTCATTTAATTCTAGGTGCACAGTTCCATGTTAAGTTGAAATATTCAGGTGGTTTGTATATGTTAATAATATAAAGGTTAGGATTTGTGTTTCATATTCTGGAAGATTAAGACAGAAGCTAATATAGTCTAAAAAATCCCTTCTCATCTGATGCATCTGTTGGAAAGGAGAATTTAGTTTGACTATTTCCATACAACTTTTTAAAATGAAAACCTTTAAAAGTAAGATGATGCCAAAATGAAGCAGATTAGCTCTGCTAAAAATATTTTAATCAGAATTGCCTATACCTTCATCTTCTTCTTTCAAAAAAATCTGTGACAGCAGTGCTTGTTACTCAGTAATTTTTAAACAGGATTTTGATAACTTTTCCTCTTATTGAAATAGCAAAGATAGTTAAATTCATTGCAAGCCACCCTGTTTTAATTTTTAAATTTTAGATTCACAGTGCTACAGTATTTTCAATTTGCATGCATAAAAGCAGATTTCAATCAAGCAGGCTCTGATGGCCAGACATCTGGTTTCTCTCACTTCTCAGAACAGTCTGTTATCCATACGCTGTTACTGCCAAGTGATTTGTTTCATGTTCATACCTTGGCATTTCTCAGCCATGCAGCCATTTCATTTTGTTACCTCTGAACAGAGATTCTGAGAAGAAATCCTACAGTTCACTTGGTACATGGATTATTGTCACGTAAGTTTTAATGTGCTCTGTAAAAGTAAAGATGGGGCCTATTAGAGACTGCATTACCCGTCCTCTTCCTTCACATCTCCCACTGGTGTTTCAATAGCTCAAATAAATGCTCTTTCAGACTTTTCCATTTGCAGCTCCTGAAAGAAGCAGGCAGTAATTAGTGCAGACACAGCGGGCAGCAGGTGGCCACCAGGTTTACAGCAAACCAGGTCATTAAGACTTGCAGCTTGCAGGGAAAGCAGGAAATTTGGCATATGCAATCAACACCCACGGTTCATTAAATGCCTCTCGGTTGTCACAGGTGATGTTGTCCGATAAGGGGGAGTGACCCACTGCAGTCAATTTTGATAACATTATTTCCCCATCAAAAATATGGCTATCACAGCTATAATGAAATGTTGACAGTAGGCGATTTTAAATGTTTTCAGCATTCAGGTACTGGATCAAACTGCTCACAAGACACAGTTGCTTTCACCATGGCTTTTACTAGATAGGAAACTCTACCTTCACCCAGCATCTGCAGCATTATTGGCTGTCAGAACAGGTTCTTTTAGGCTTGCTCTGTTTTATCTGGATACATAACAATGCACAGCTGAAGAAATGTTTATTGACTACAGTGAGATTTAGAGTTTATATGTCTGGGAACACTCAAGAAAACTAATACAAATTAACTAAAGGTGTGAATTTAAAGTTGTGACTACTTTAACTGCATTATGTGCACATTCTCATTCAAAATTAAAGTGGCCCTAATTCAATTTAACTACATTTACTTCCAAAGTAAATTAATACATTCTAAATGAGAGTTAGCCAGGCAGAAATTTAAAGTGGTTTAGCCAATCTATTTTAAAAGTTAATTCAGATTGATTTTTCTGCATGTTCTAGACAAAACCATCAGGTCTTAAATGGAATGTGAAATCCTATTTCTTTTAGGTGTATAGTCTAAAATGTTACTTGCTAGTTCCTCTAAGGATTATTCTGCATGTCCTATGCATTATACCTAGAGATATTTTTAAAGGATAAAAATACTACTTTTGTCATGAGTTTCTACATTACTATTCCTTTGCAACAGAGGATTCCTACAGGTATGTCACTCAGCCTCTCTGGACCTTAGATCTGCAGTATCTGGGTGTTTTTAAAAGAAATGTTTTTATGTCAGGCTTTGAAAGCCATTGCAAGTCTTCAGAAGGAAGATCAATTAACATATTATTATTTTATCTTGAACCACAACAAAACAGAA
>VYZQ01022729.1:0-17112 GCA_013400655.1 Mystacornis crossleyi | reverse complement strand
TGTTGTGAGGGGGACTTGGAGACAGTGAACAGTTCTCTCTGATGGCTGTTTTCAGAGGCATTTCTTCTGGTCTTTGCCCAGACATTCTCCCAAGCACATAGTCCTCTGTGGCATTGGCCTTTAGCTGCTGAGGCTCAGGACTGAACCGACCCAGCTGCTCCACAGAGTTCGTCTCCTCCTCCATCTGGCTTCTCCCCAGAGCTTGCTCGCTCCCAGGAGCCTCCCACACCGCAGCTCTGCCTGGCTGCAGCTCGGCCAAGGCTGGGCTCTGCAAGCCCCTGGTGTTCACCACAGCCCGCGGGGAGACTGGGTCCCAGTTTGAGGCCAGGTCTGCAGCCTCAGCAGTGACCTGCCCTTCTGAGCTGCTCGCTGCCACTGCTGGTCCTGTCCCCAGTGCTCCCCGTGCGGAGAGAGAGCGTCTGCTGTGCTGAGCTCCCTCACTGCTGCCCTGTACGGCCCTGTTTGTGCTCAGCCTCCCCTCAGGATACATCTCATCAGCCTGTACAGCATCCCTGCCTGGCTGTAGCCTCCTCTCAACCATGTTGGATTTTTCTTCCAGGCGTTGTGGAGCCACCATCACCTCAGGCAAGGTGTCACTTGATACCAAGGACCTCTTTTTGAAGCGAGTGATGCAAAAAAGGGAATGAGGTCCACATGCCTTTGGGGCTTCCTTATTCACTGCTGTCTCAAGGGGCTGGCTGGCCATATCCTGCTCTGCTGTCTTACCATCTGAGAGGGGCTTCCTGCTGCTGGTGTTGGGAAGACCCAAACCTCTTCTCTCCAGTGACCTGGCTTGTTTACGTCTCCAGTCAGGGCCACTCAGGCTTCTGGCTGTAAGTCTGTGTCTCAGAAACTGCTCAGAGCTCTTCAAGAAACCATTTGGGAATGGCCTGGTGTCATTGGTCACAACATTCGATTCAGACAAGGCAATACTGTCCAGCTCTGCTAATTCCTTAGCATCCTGAAACACTTCTTTCAAAATTACTTCATCCCTCTCTTCTGTCATTATATAGCTGGATGACTCAAGGTCGTTGGTGTCTGCAAAGGTGGTGTCTAGAAGGCTGATGCCTTTGGCAGGTCCACTGGCTTGTTCTGTGCCACGTTTTGCAGGCAAGAAGTTATTCTCATCTGTGAAGATTTCTCCTTGTACAGGTTTTTCTGACAAAGAAACATTTTTCTCTTCAAAAGTTTTGTAAAAGCCTTGTGAAACCACTTTATGGGGCCTTTTTTCCAGCCTAGCATCTAGGTTACTTGACGAGTAATTGCTCTCTATGGCGTGACTGTGAACCACAGCATGTGAAGTCCTATTATCTTCTGTCTCATCTGGAGATGCAGAAGGATTGTTCAGTGTGGAGGATGAGTTGTGATCAATACTTAAAGATGGTGCTGTACTGATTTCCCCCTCTGAGTCATACAGGTTAAAGGATATTTTATCAGCCCCTTTTAGCAACTTGTCCTCATTACCCTGTGAAGACACATCTTGAAGTGCCAGGCTGTGCTCCAGATCATTCTGGTGAATTGAGCTCCTGTTCTCCTGAAGAGGGGCTTTGCCAGCAGCATAAGCAATGGAGTCCCACAAGCTTGTTGCATGAGTAGTTGTCTTTTGAGGCTCTACTTCCAGGTTCTCTATCTTACCACCAGACTGGACTGTCGTTCCTTTTACTGGCTCCTGCACCTCTGGGAGTTTTGTCATGTTCATTCCTGCCCGAGCATCTCCTGGAGCTGCCGTGGTTTGGTGCAGCCATTGCTGACCTTCTGCGCTCACAGTACCATGGACACTCGCCAAGTGTTCTCCAGGTGGGATTGCTTCAAACCCTTCATCCTGGCTGATGATTTTTGACAATTCTTCATCTTCCAGGAAGGACTCATAGGACACTGGCTCATAGTTTGTCTCTGGCAGAGAAGACATGGAAATATCATGTGGATTTGGTATTGTTCCTAAAAATGTTGATATGCTGTTGGAAGAGGGATCAGAAATCCTGCTGTTGCTCAGGACAGCCCCATGTTCTGTCAGGCACAATCTTGTCTTCTCTGTCTCATTTCTGGAAGAGGTGATGTTGTTCAGTTGCTCATTCACACATGACCTCTTTCCTTTGGCGAAAGCCCTGGGTTGGAATTCAAAGGCAACCTCTTCCCCATCAGAATACACATAATCTTCCCCATCAGGGTACTGCTCATACGAGCACTTCGAGACCGTGAACTTGGCATGCATCCCTCGGTCTCTGAAATCAGGATTTAGGCACCCCAGCGTCCAGACACCTGTCTCAAGAGAGGGCAAAAGGACACCATCAGCCCACTTCAGTGGGAAACTGGAAGACATTCCATTCCCGTGCTGCTCCCTTGCTAATGCAACCTATATTTTCAGGCAGCCTCTGGTTCACGGTAGTGATTCCATGTTTTCATAGCCCCTAGAGTGTCTTACAGCCAGACCCACAGCATTGCTGGCAACATCAGAGCCAGTCCTGACAAGCACCATCAGCAGGGCTGGGGTTTCCTGACAGACCTTAGTGAGCTACACGCACCTGTGAGGGCCCAAGTACAGACTGGTGAGAGCAGCTAATGCAGTGAGAACCCACAGAGCCTCCAGCGGCAGCAATCACCGTAAGCCACCCCCAAAGACATCCAGGTGCTGTCAAACACACCTCTGTCCCAAAGACATTCACCACATCTCTCCCACTGAAGGAGAAAGAAAGGCAAGGCTGCCTCTCACGCACATGCCCAGGCAGTGTTTGCTCCCAGCAGAGAGGTGGAGATGTGTGATTTCTGAGCTCTGCTACTGGAGAGAGCTGCCACCTGCTGCCGGCTGAGCTGCTGCTCTGCTTCTGAGCAGCAGGCAGGAATCCGAGCTCAAACGGATGTGAGGCTTGGCTGGGTTGTAGAAAGCTTCCTGGGGTGTCTAGAAACCCTGACAGCTTGGCTCAGGGTGCAGTGCTCATGACCATCATATCAGTGTTGCAACTGCGTGGTAAATCCTGTGTCTCCTCTGTGAGGGAGGAAATGGTTTGACAGCACCGCTTTTGCCAGCGCTAAGGAAAAAGTGCTGAGTGGGGAGAAATATAACTGAACTCTGAAGCAAATCTCTTCTAGGACTTCTCTGTGGCTGCGGTTTCTGTCCTTGCAAAAGGCTGGAGATAAATGGCATGACCAGCAGCTGAACCCACAGCAGGGACAGCACTGCCACTCCCCCTGACCTCTGAGCTTGGAGCCAAGATTGCAAATGTCCACCAGGCTCAAGTTACTGCACCCAGCTTACTGGTTTGGCAGCATGTGTGACCTTAACACACCCTACTAATGAAGCAAAATACAGTAATTCAATTTATTTGATTTCAGCTTTGGAAGATTTAATCACTGCCTCTCAGTTTGCTGTTCCAGCAGGCTGTGCATCTATTTGCTCTCAGAGCTGTCAAAAGGAACTGGGCACCAGAGAACTGGCTGGAGGTGCTCACTGATCTCTGCTGGGATGCCAAGCCCGTGATTTACAGAATAGCCCGTGTTACTAACCTGGCTTTTCCAAACTCATGATGACTGTTTCTCCAGAAAATGGGAAAAGAGTGAGCACGTCCTTAAAGACCATGTTGCGCTTGAAGGTGTTTCCAGAGAAGAAGATGGAGAGGAAATCTGTTTGGGCCCCAACGCTCAGGACATACCAGTACACAACGTCATTCACGCAGAGTTTTGTTTGAAGGTTGTCAAATACAAAGCCATTAATAGCTGGAAGAGGACAGGGGTGAAACATTTCAAGACCAAATTCCCCCCGTGGCTGCTGAGCGGTTGCGTATCCCCTGCTCCTTCCCTGGGGCAGGGATGAGCCTGTGTCTGCTGGGGCTTTGCAGGGAGCCTCTGGCTGAGTACTCACTGTGCATCACATTGGAGGCATAAAACTGGGGGTCCTGGGTGTTCACATGGGCTGCATCAGAGCAGAACCTCCTGATGTTGTCCTGCAGGTACCAGCTGTGGTTCTCATCAAAGACCGAAAACAGAACCACCTTCATGATGTCTGACATTATCTGGAAAAGAGAGGGAAGAAATTATTCCTGGTCTGATCAGAGCACCCCTGGTGCCCAGGGTAGCTGTCAGGTCTCAGTCTGGGTGCAGGGAGAGGGTTACTGCTATTTCACAGGAGTTAGGGTGCACGTTTGGGGAAAAAAGAGCATGCAAGAGAGGATGGGGAAGGCAGAGGCATCAGGACTGTTGCCAGGGTTGAAGAAAGCAGGACAGACAAATTTGGTTTTACCTAAATATTTCACCCACCACAGTTATTCCAGCCTGTCAGCCTAGAAGTTGAGCCAGCAAAGGAAAAACCCACCTGATTTCCCCTCTGGTCCATGGACTTCTTGGAGCAGATGAGGAGGGGCCCAATCAGGCCTGAGGCTGTGTCTCGGACTGGGTCGATGGAGCTGTAGTAGAAACGGGTGAGGCAGCGAGGATCTGCCTGCGTGGGACCATCCTCGGTGGTGAGACTCCAGCTGTAGGTGAATGACTGCCCAGGGGGGATTGGAATATCCTTCACATCTTTCTCTGGCAACACACAACCCAAGAGCAGACCAGTTATGTCTGGGCTGCTCCTGCGAGGGGTGATCCCACTTTTTGAAAGAGCTTGGAAAGGTTTCCTGACCACACAAGCTGCAGAGGGAAACACCCATACCCATCCCAGGATCCTGGTGGGATGTGGGATGGCCTTGCACAAGTCATGATCCTGGGAGCACAATAACAAGGGATGAAAGCAGTTCTGAGAAAGAAACCTGGGAAAAAACCAACCCCAGAGCAAAAACTACAGATCTGCAAGAGGGAGAGTCTAAACCATGATGAACCCCCACACGAATGCAGGCCAGAGGGAGCCCAGGGAATGAGTGCTGCAAATAAACTGCAAATACAGGCAGGATCACCAGGATGGTTCCTGCCTCGTCAGAAAGTGGAGGCCTCCAGGATGGACCAGTTAACATGGTCCCAGCTCCCTGATTGAGAATGCCCCTTCTCCTACTCATCATTGAGGCCTTCCTTAAAGACAGGGTTATATGGCACCAACTGGAACATGAAAATAGAATCATCATAATCCCTGGAATCATAGAGCTTAGGTGCTCAGATGATTGGACAACCAGTCTTACCACAAGCTGCAGGAAACACTCCTGGCCCAGAAAAATGGCAGTGGCCATCCCAAGTTCCCATTACCTTTTGAGGGTCTCATGGCATGGTAGGGCCTGACGCTGGTGAGGCCATGAGGGTAGATGTTGTAGGGTCTGCTGGCCAGATTCCTGAACACGATCTGAAATGAGGACAGCCAGCAGGAATGTTTGGCGATTTCTGATCACTGTAAGCCCTTGAAGCTGCTCTCAGTGTCCTTGCAGAGAGGGAAACACTGGACAGCAGTGCCCTGGGGTTGGCTACCTGCCAGTGATGAACAGGAGGGACCCAGACATGTCTGAGACCACAAAATCAGAATACAAAACTACAACTTCTCTCTGATGAGCCTGTACTGTCCATTGTTCTGGGAGGTGTCTGTTTTAAGGCAGGCATGAAAATATCAGATTTATTAAAGAGAAAGTTGCTGTCTTTAGTCTTACTTTACATATGAGTCAGAAGAGGTCCATCAATCCAGGCCTCAGAGGACCAGGACATTAAGTATGCACAGCAGTCAAGAGCTTTAAAGTGCTCCCCACTTCACTGCATGAAGCCCTTCCTTTATTTCTCTAAATAGCTCTGTCACATGCCCACAACTGCACAGGGAACCCCAGGGAGGGAGCAGAAGTGTGAAGCTGCTGGAAACCATCCCATTCCTCCCAGCTGCAAACAAGTCAAGTGGTCAGGAGAGGCACTTCGGGAGACAAAAGCAACAGTCCCCAGTGCTGTGAGGTAACAGCAAGCAGATGGAGAAGAGTGGGGGATGAGAGGACACTCCTGCCTCAGAGGAAGGTGCTGGACTTCATGTGCCATGTATTAACTCACACAATTCCTAAGACACCTGCAACGAAGTCAAATCAGAGGGACTGGGCCATATCCTGTGCATCTCACTGAGAGTATTTACCTTAAGCCGCCAGTAACATCTGCCTTTCTGGTGAACTTTGGACATTGCCAAAGATGAGAGAGCACCTCAGTGACATAAGTTAGACCTTAGCCACAAACCAAAAGCTGTTAACAGGAAAATTATTAAGCTTTGAAGTTTCCCCTTACACTGGAAAGCTGCATTTCTCTTACCTTAAACTGATCTCCAACCTCCCCCTTGATGACAGGCCCCAGGATTCCCTTGTCCTGTTGACTGGACACCTTGCGCTTCTTGAAGGTTGCATCCTGATACTCCACAAACACCACTTTCTTATACTTTGAACCGATCCGCTGCGGGCCAGGCTCCAGGTACAGGCTTGTCATGTTTCTGCAGACCAAGGCAGAGAAAGAGCAAATGGCCACATGCAGGACACCGTGAGAAACAGACCAAGACCAGCCATCATCCAAGGACCTGGCTGATGTGGCTGAGAACGCCACCAGGAGCTGTCTGCTCAGAAGGGACTGACTCCAGAGGCCTTGGTGACAGAGAGACAAATGCCCTGGAGGCAAATATCTCTGCAGGGCATTTGGTAAAATGGAGCAAAGCCAGGTCCTGCTTTCCCAAGACCATCCTTGTCCTGCATCCATACTGTCAGTGTTAATAAGGAAGAACGAAACTGTCCAGGTTGGGCAGAACGAAAATTAATTTCTGGGGAAAAGGGGAAGAGCAGGCAGGGCTGCCTTGAGGAGCAGCCTCATGAGCACACATGGCCGCTCTCACCTGTCCAGAGACTCTGGCTTCACAGGGGCATAGTCCCAGTCCATTTCCTCAGCTGCAATGTAGTAAGTCCAGGTCACGGGCTTGTCTTTGGCAAAAGAGCGCACTTGGATCACATGATAAGTTTCCTCATCTTCCTCAGGGTAATCCATGTCCTCCGGCTCGTTTGACAGCGTCCCCATCTTCAGCAGGCGTTGCTCAGGACACTCCTCCACCTTCACAAAGGCCTCCATGCCAGCTGGGTTCAGACAAGCCAGGCAGAAAGGGTCACACTGATGTGCCAGTAGAGGCAGGCACTCCCCCAGGCCCTGCCAGGGAGAAATCTTCTCCACTACTGTTCCCATCAAATTTGGCCAACCTGGATCAACCCACGCCCTCTGGTATGGGCCAGACTGCAGGTGGATGTAACAGTAGGGAGCAGAAGGGGCTGTGGAGCCTCACAGAACCCTGAGCCCAGGCCATCCCCTGAACTGCTTTTCCCTTGAGCTCTTGGAGAATAAGGTTACCTTGCTGATGGGACAGTATCTGGCAGAACATCCGAAACCAGCCAGCTGTTCCTGGCGTGGTCTGGGCTGTGAGATATGTGGCAGGGGAGATTTCTAGGCTGCTGAGACGGTGGCTTCTCACCAGGAATGTGTGGCCTTCAAAGAAGATGGAGTGGACTTCTGGCCCAGAGCCCAACCCGATCACATGCCATTGGACCTCCTTCTTGAGGCACAGTGTGAGACCTGCCAGGAGACAAGGAAAGCACCCAGGAGTCAGCACTGTGTCCAACCCTTGTCCCCGCTCTTGGTGCCATAGACTCAGAGTCTGGCACATGCTGATAGAGTCCCCTGCTCCTCTGCTGGCTTCGGGCTGGAGGAATCACACATGAACATGGCCTGTCTGAGCAAAACAGAGGCACAGGTCACATCATCCCCCTGAGATAAGACTAGATTTACAGAGGGGGGCCTTTGGGAGGGTTGCTGGTAGGAGCACACAGTAGGAAGCAGTGGTAAAAGAGAGAGATGTGCTCCTTGATTCTGTAAATAGGGAAATTGGGCACTGGACAGGAGAGTAATTTGTCTGATCACAGCACTGGAAAGCCTGACACTAAAACACTGCATCTGGAGCAGAGCTCCAGCACGTCCTCAGCAGTAGCTGAAATACCACAAAGGGCAGAGAGGGGTCACCAGGATTATTTGAGTGCTGGAGAAAATTCCTTCCTCAGAGACACTCAAAGTGCTCATTGTGCTGAGGAAATGGGGAAGAACTTGACTGCATTGTAAAAATACTTTCCTGGGGAGAAACTGATGTGGGCTGAAGGGCTCTGTAATCTAGCAGGGAAGTGAATAACCAGTTCCTGGAAGCTGAACACAAACAAAGTCAAATACAGAGTCAAGTGCTTGTTTTTGACACTGAGTGCAGAGGTGACTGGAGCAGATCCCAAGGGCCTGGGAGGAAACTGGGTGGAGGTTCCATCCTGAGGCCCTCAGCTCTCCAATTCCAGCTCTCCATCAGACACCTCTCCGGCCAGGTTCTGCATCCAGGGAGGGGAATGCTGAGTGGAGGTGGATAACTTCTCCAGGAAAAACCCACTGTGCAGACACAGTGGTTGACCATGAGGTTTCCTTGGCTCTTAAGCTCTATGAACCCATCAGGACAGGGAATTTAGGGGAGTTCTGCTTTTGCCTTTTACTGGAGTTACTGGAGACTGGCCAGACCCAAGTGGGAGGTTGTAGGGTGTGGTTAACCAAAGGTGCTGGTGGTAATGACTCTCCTGACAGTGTTTCCCAGTTTGCCTTGGAGATTCCTCACTCTCGGGCAGCTCTAGATCTTGTCCCAGAAGAACACCAGAAAATGACAACTTTTGTGTTTGCTGAGACAAAACACAGACTTTTCTCTTGCTCTTCTGAAGAAGAGGAGTCTGAGGGAAGACCTTATCACTCTAGAACTACCTGGAAGGAAGCTGTAATGAAGTGGGGGATCAGTCTCTTCTCCCAAGCAGCAAGGGAGGAAGTAGCAACAGTACTGTAGAAACAAGAGGAAACAGCCTCAAATTGCGCCAGGGAAATTTATGACAGATACTGGGGAAAATTTCTTCACTGAAGGGGTTGTCAAACACTGAAATAGGCTGCCCAAGTTTAAAAGACTTGTATATGTGACACTCAGGGACACAGTTTAGTGGTAGACTTGGCAGTGTGAAGTTCACGGTTGGACTTGATGATCTTAAGGGTCTTTTCCAACTTAAATGATTCCATGGTTCTATTCCCAAAATCCTGTGAAGGTATTCTAGTGAGAGCTAAGTGCTACCTCCAGCCTTGTTCTCAGGGCTACAAAAGATGAAATTCTGCTACCAGCACTGTTCCTGGAGACCTCCAAGGATGTCAGCTGCACCTGGCAACACAGACAGCTGGAAACAGCTCCTGCCCTGCAGCAAATGGGCAAGACAGACCAAGGAGCTGAGATGTAATAGTCCCTCTGGTCTGAACACAGCCTAACAGATCCATCACCTGGAAACTCCTCCCAATCTCTTTTCTCACATCCTTTCCCAAGCTGCCTCGAGTTTACAGACCTGTCTCCACCCCTGCTCCTAGCAGCTCCCATGCCCCCCAACCCTGTCCCCGTCCCACCAGGACTCACCAGGCAGTGAGCCATTGATGTAGCCATTGATGGTGTGCAGCTCCGTCCTGTTGTGAGCCTGAGGCTGAGCAGCTGCTGGGGAACCCTGCTCAGAGTACCAGCTTTTTCCTGTGGACAGAGGAGGGTGCAGTCAGCTTTCACTTGAGAGCATTTCAAAGCAAGAGTAAACCTTCCCAGGGAGGTCAGATGTATGGTGCCTGTGGAAATCCACAGCACACCTGGCCATGGCTCTGCATGGGCATGGGGGTGACCACCAAACATTCCCCTCTTTAGCCTGTGTGATGGGAACAAGGCCAGGGCATGGGATGGCAGAGCTGGGGGTGCTGCAAGCTCCCTGCACCTGGGGAAGAGAAGGGGGGCAGTACTGCACCAGGAGCATGCTGGATGTAGGGGCTGTACACGGCTCAAACCCTTGGGAGGGGGTGTGGGTGCTGAGCAGCTGTGCTCACACCATGGCCAAAGCAAACACCCTGGACCAGGCTGAACCCAGGGTCTGACACCAGTCAGTCAGTAATTACCTTCATCAAACACTGCAAAGAGCAGCACAAACTCTTTCTGCAGGCTCTCGTTCCCATCACTCGCCAGGGTCCCTGCAAGATGCAATGAGATGGATTTCTTTAAAGGTCAGCAAGCACCACCTGGAGAATTCCCTTTGTGCTCTTCAAGAACTGGTAAACCAAGGCCAGGCTGTGGTTTGCTTTTGTCATGTCTCACAATTGCAACAGCCCTGCTTCCAGCCTTGCAGTCCCCAAAAGTCCACGGCTGAGAGGCAGCTGCCCACAGAAGGCATCAAAAGGTCAGTTGGTGCTGCCTTCCCTTCGACTTCACTCAGTGGAGAAACTGCTCCTGGTGAGTCACTGGAGCCTGCAGACAGTGCCCAGTCATTTCCAGTGACTATAGGGGGGTCTGGACAACTACCTCCAGGATATGTCTCAGCCAGGGATGACCAATCTTACCCCAGTCTCACCTCCTTGTACCTTGTGCCATCATGATATCAAGACTGAACCCCAGGAGAACTTTTGGTGAGCACAGCTCACTGACTCCACCGCCATGCTCAGACTCAGGAAGGCATCTGTGATTATTCTGCTTTCCTATTAACGGTTGCCTGTGGCCTGTCCCCACCCTGTACTGTCCTTACCAGGTCGGCACACGAGCAGGGCTCCAATCAAACCAGAGTTGATGTCCTTCACGCTGTTGATGTTGGAGGAGTAGGAGTGGGTCAGGCACGCTGAGTCGTCATCCGTCGGGCCCTGGTTTTCCTGGATTTCCCAGACGTAGGTATATGTCTTCCCAGGATCCACCCTGTCCCCCTCCTTCTCTGGCTGGCTGGTCTCATCCTCATACCCTGCTCCTAAAACCAAAGGAATGGCCAGATGGCACTGAAGGTTCTTCCCCAGCACACCGTGGTGTTGGGGGTTGAGGAGGTTTTCTTTTTGTGTGTGTATGTGTTCTTTTCTTCTCCTGTCAAAGGAATTTTTTCCCATGTTAAGGGACGATTGCTGGGGTACTTAAAAGANCATGGGTACAGAAATGCCCCTTCCTCCAGCCCAGAGCACAGCCCCTCTCCATCCCAGGGGAGTGAGTCCCACGGGCAGTGACAGGTCTCAGGGCAGTCGCAGAGCTGTGCCAGACTCACTTGTTGGGCTGTGCACCCACCACCTGCCCTGAGGCTGGACAGCACAGCCTTCCTTGCCCTAAGCATCCAACCTTAGGTTTAACCTGTGTATTACCTCTGTAACTGATACAGGTTTGCTCTGGGCTGTTTGCTCAGCTCATTTCTGGGCTGGGCATGGTCATGTTGCTCCCCCAGGCTAGGCCATCTCTGTGACCATCTGTCCTCGAAGAGGGACATGAATAGCAAGGTGAGGGAGGGACGCACACCTGGCAGGCACGTGGCAGACTGGGAGGTGCTACACCAGGACTTTCAGCACCTGATGGTGCCCAACTCACCTTCGGAGGCCTTCCAGTAGGACACCCCGACAGCATGGAGGCTGTATGGGCGGGAGGCCAGGTTTTTAAACGTGATGACCACTGTGTCATAGACTTCTGCTCGGATGGTGGGGCCCAGAAGACCTGAAGGGGATAAGACAACAAGGTCAGGCAGCTGGGGTCAGGCAGCTCACACGCTGCCAGGAGTCCCAAAGGGTCCTGACTTTCCTCCTGCACAGTTAGTGGTTGCCCCTCATGCAGCACGGCAGCATCAACTGCATCAGCTCCAGCAAGGCTCTGCATCCCCAGGAGCTCTGCCATGCTGGGATCCACCCAGGTGCTTTCCTGCTCCTGGCTGAAGAGCAGCCAGCACCCAACCCAGGATGTGTTTGGTGGCTGTCAAAGTTTGCTGGAACTCCCCACACTGCAGGTTCTTCTTACCCATCCACGCTGGCTTGAGCTTGGGCTGTGTGAATGAGCCATCAGAGTACTCCACAAAAACAGCTTTCCTGTACCGGGGAGGGACACCAGCTGAGGGGGGACGTGGGCCTGCATGCCCCGAAATGCTGCTGGAGGAAGGAAAAGCCAAGGCTGATCGCACAGACCCATCCATGCATAGGCAACAGCCATCCTCTTCCTCCCCTTCCCACCAGCTTGCTTGCTGGAGCCGCAGGGATTGCTCACCCAGCTGTGTCCTTTGGATTTCCCGACAGCTCCCAGGTATGAGTGGAAATGTTTTGCTCAGCATACAGATGACAAGAGGACAGTGATTAGTGTTGTGGTGTTAGTCACGATGGAAGAAGACACAAGGCCATACCCAGCGGCAGCTGGGACAGGGCACAGCAGCAGGCATTGCTGCCAGTCTCCTGCCTCGTGCCTTGTCCAGCTTCATGTTCCCCTGGCAGCAGAGACACAGAGCACTGACAGTGCCATGGTGAGCTCTGCCCTGCAGCCACCCCAGCCCCAGCACCTTCAGGTGTGGCAAACACATCACATCATGTGTAATCCTCCCCAGCTCCCCGCCCCAGGAAAGAGACTGTCAGGCTGCTGGCAGGTTGTGGCATGTTGCTTTGTGTCTGAGCAATGCCCCCACATTTGTTTCTTTTCTGCTCAAAATGGGATTTACACTTCACAGCAGGAAGATAAAGGAGCCTTGAATGTATTTCACACCCCACTTATTTTTGCGGGCCACTTTCTCTCTGTAAGAAGCTTAAAAAATTCATTTTCCAGAAGGAATCCAGCACATTTATCAGGATAACAAAGGCATGAATTTCTTCAAGGATTTTAGAGGCTGATTTATCAGCCCCAGGGCTAAGATCAGTTCCAGTAACAGGACAGAACATTTCCAGCCTTGTTTTGTTTGGAGCAAAATCCAGGTGGTATTTTCTTCCCACTTAAGAAGCAGGGAAGGTTGCTGTCCTCCTCTGACTTCATTCAAGCAGCGTTTCCCTTTGCAACTCTTCCTCAAACGGAAGAGGAAGGAGACAGAGTGACTCAAATTTAGGAAAGGCAAGGCACACTCACCCCCACAGGACTGGCTGGAAGCCACCTGCAGCAGGGGGGTGCGGTGGGGAGAGTGGGGTCCACTCTCCTCGGGGGCAGAGCAGGATGGGAGCCCATAAATACCCCACAGACACCCAGCTCCTGCCTCTCCAGCCATAACCCCACATCCAGGCTGGCAGGAAGCTCCAGGAGACATGGCCCCAGCGAGCACTGCCACTGCAATCAGCCGGCTTTGCCTACAAATCATTATCATTCCTGGCTTGATGGCAGTGGGGTCCAGCCCCAGCTTTGCTCTCCAGGGTGTCCCCACACTGGAGGTAGCTGAGCTGCAGGGTTGCTGGCACTCGGCTGTCCACTGTCAGGAAGCTGTGCCTTAATCTCTAGCTCACAGAAAGCCCAGATTTGAGAATGCAGCCCTGAGATATGAGTGCCTGGTCCTGCTAATTCCGCAGTAAACACGGCAGAAATCTTCTGGAGCCAGGGGGATTTTGCTGGCATGCAGGGGCATGGCCAGGAGGGGTCCCAGTGCTGACAGAGCAGAGCCCACAGGAGACAAGAAGGCGGCGTTCAGCCCAGGGATGTCTGGTGAAAGTGCTTCTGGCCAGTCCTCTGTACTTGGGGTCCCCGTGAACTTCCTTCCCCAAAGGCAGCTGAAGCTGAGGCAGGGTGATAAGTTTCTGGCACCTTGGATCAGCATTGTTAGCCACACTATCTGTTCATCTCTTGGAGCTGGGAGACATCCTGCACTGCTGAAGTACTCAGACATGGGCTGCTGCTACGTGTCCACCAGCCCCAAGTTGGAGCCGAGATCCCTGGGGCCATTGCAGGATGTGCTGCTCCTGGCTCTGATCCTGCCGGTGGGGTTGTGTTTGGGAGGAAGAGAAACTGAAATCCTGGGGAAGGTGTGAGCAGCTCTGGCCTGGCGTGTTGTAGCCCATTAATTTGACAGAGCATTCTACAAACATGCCAGAGAAAGCCCTGGATAAGTACAAGGGGTTTGGAGGTCCTGCCTGGAGATGCACCTTTGAGAGCTGCCAGGAGATGCTGGTACCCTGAGGGAGAACGTGTGGAGCAGAGGGCACCACACACACAGCCCAGAGACAACCCAGCTCCAGGGGCAGCTCTGCCTGCCATGCCTTCCTGGCTCACTCCTGCATGTCCCTTCTCCCCAGCCTGGCTGCTTTCCTGTGCCCTCCTCTGTTGCAGGGAACTGGGCTGAAGTCGCAGGGCCTGGGGAAAGGCACCATCATTCAGCTGGGAATGGCCACGACAAGCAAGCCCTGGCTCCTGAGCTTCTCCAGGAGCTGGGCTGCCCAGGAGTTCTCTGCCTCTCCAGGCCGGAGCACACCAGCAAGTGCCTCTGAGAAAGCCAACATTATCTTCCCCCGTTTTAGAGAAGAACAAGTGACCTCACACTGCCTGCCAGTGCCCTGCTCATCCCCAGGCACAGTCAGGTCCCTGAGTCACTCCAAGGTCAGAAATAGTGCCTGAGTGCATCATAAAGCCAGTGCTGAAATGGAAAGCCACAGGGCTGAATTAGTAGTGTGAGTGAAGTCACCATCTCTTCCGTAGCCTAATGGATCTGAAGGCAACATCAGTGAAAGCAGGGCAGGGGGGATTAGTAAAATCGGGGTAGCTGGATGCAATTTTCCTACTGAAGTAACCAAAAGGGGAAAAACCAACATAACTGAGATACTGTGACTGCAGCAGCTCGTCAGGCTGACCTGGGTTATCCCTAGAGCCTGGCTTCCAGGGCCTGACCACAGCTCCTCGCTGCTCAAGCCACTGTGGGTCTGAGATGGGGTCATGGGCTGATATTGCCTCAGCAGAGTCTGGGGAAGGGGATGTGGAAACAGGGCAGAGGGAATGGGCACATCTTGATCCTCAGGGGATGTAGCCATCCAGCTCCAGTCTCCATGCCGACCTCAGAATATTCACAACCGTGCATGTCCAAGCCAGCTGTGTCCTCAGACAACACTATTCTGATGTCTGAGCAACACAACTCCCATTTTTCCTTCCTACTCCAAAGTACGCGGGCAGAACCACCATGCCTTCCTCCTTGTCACTGTGCACGAACACCATTCTTTGCCCAAACACTACAAATTATTTTCATTTCCTTAAGGAAAAATTTCAGCTCCAGCAATGTAATGTACACAAAGATAGAAATAACTGAAGCTGGATTTTACCAGGGGCAGACACAGTGGAAAGCCTTTGCTGCTCTGAATTATGTCAGGGGGGCACAGCCAACTTTCCTCTGCAGTGCCCAGGGAGTCACAGGTGCCCATCTCCCCTCATATTTCCCCAAAGCCCCCAGGAGGCAGAGCAGAAAAGAAAGCACAGGCTGGAAAATCAGCCTGTGGCTCCTAGCACAGACTTTAAATGGTCATAGGCAAATGGCATTAAGACAAAACAGTGCAGAACAGCAGTGCAAAGCAGATATGCATCTTTCTCCCCCTCTCAATTCCACCTGTCCCTCATCAGGGGTTGCACTTAGTGACTCCCCATCACACCACCCCCTCCCAGCTGTACCAGCAGCTCAGGACACCCACCTTGCCAGGTTGCCCCCATGTACCTGCCTGCCTGGAGCCAAGCCCACAGTGCCACATGCCCAGGTGGGAGAACACTCAGAGCAGGGTTCTAGAATTGCAACAGGAAGAGCTTTACCCTGCAGGCGCTTGCAGCACGGACAGCAGGTCGCTGTGTGTGTAGTCCCAGGCGGTTTCCACTGCAGCAATGTAGTATCTTCTCACTTTGCTGATGCCCTCCTCAACCAGGCAGAGGAGCAGGAGGCTGCACAGGGCTCCCACCAGCACCATGCCTCCTGGCTGGGAACAGCTCTGACTTCAGGAGGAAAAGTGAAAAGGAAGGAATGAGAAAGGAAAGAGGAAAGAAAAGCCTTTATCTTCTCATCCAGCTGTTGTAATCCACCGGAGATGATGATTTAAAGTCAGCACCCACAGACTCACTGAGAGCGCAGCAGAGTTTCTCCAAGATGTCAGGAGAGGAATTGCTTGAGCAGGTCTGTGCAAAGAGCAGCGTGTGAATGATGGACTCTCCTGCTCTTCCTCTGGCAGTGGCAGGAGGAGAGGAAAAAACAAAAGGAAAGGGAGGGCAAGCACGGCAGTAAGTTCCGCTGCAGGACCCAGCTGGCTCAGTGTCCTGGCTCCTGTCTGGGAGCAAGATGAGGAAAGGGAGGGTTGCAGAGGCAGCAGAATTTAGGTGTGGTCTTTGCCTGGTCTCACCTTCTGTGTCACCTCTGAGAAGGAGTGCGGGTTGCCAGGGATGCACATGTGCACATGTGACTTATCCCTGTTCCCGGGATGCCTGCAACCCAGACAGTGATGACTTGGCTACAAAACCTTGCCTCAAGCCACTTGGGAGGGAGTGGTTTGGGATGATCCCTGGAGTCCCCTTCCCACCATCTGCTCCTCTTTTTCCAGGGTCCTGCAGCACAGCTCAGAGAAGATGCACTGAAACTTTTTTGCAAATTTCTTTCATTTTGCTCAGAAAGTTTTCAACCTCTCTTTTTAAATGTCCATGAAATCCTCCTCCCCCCATCAATGCACACACGTGTGCTCAGGCACACACATTGCCACGTAGTTCTCCCTTGGCTCATGAAGGCAGGAAGATGAGGAGGAACGCCCTGCACGGTCCCAGCATCCACTGGATGAGTGAGGTGGGGAAATGTCCCATAAATCATGTTACAGGGCAGCAAGAGTGCAACGGGGGCAGTGACCCCTTTGGTGACAGTCCCAGTGTGTGCAGAAGCATCCATGTGACAGGTCTTGGTGACTGGGAAACAGAGGGAGGCACTGGAGATGGTGGAGGGCCTCCGTGGGTCTGTGACACAAATCCTCAGCACAGGGCAGATAGTGATTCCCCCACACCACCCACCTTGTCCTGGGGAGGCAAAGACTGAGTGAGAAACATTTTCTCCAGCTTGTGCACCCACAGTTGGCTCCATGACTAGCCTGGGGCTCCTTTTCTTCATGAGCAACAACTCATCTTACTTTTACCAGCAAGTATTTTGGGGCAAAGCGAGTGGTGTGTCACATTTGGGGATGCCCCAGGGTGCTTTGCATCCTGCCCTGGTGCAGCGAAGCAGAAGAGTACTCAATACTGGAAGGAAGAGAGTTTTCTGGGAGAGATGCAGGAGATCTGGGCAGTGCTTCAGGCACCAGTGTCCCCTGCAGCATGGGTGTGACTTTACTCTAGTCATCCCACCTGGGAATCTCCCATTGTGAGACAGAATGACAGAATCATACAGAAGGAACTGGCTTGGAAAAGACCTTTGAGATCGT